>PISX010005787.1:0-104018 GCA_004024625.1 Mellivora capensis | reverse complement strand
TGAGACACACAGATACGGGCTCAGGGATCCAGTAAAACAAGCAGCGTGTTCTGGTACCGAAAGGGAAGGGGCTGTCTTCTCAGATCTTGAAGGGGCCTGGCAGGGGCTGGGTGATTTGGACGTCCTGACTCGGGAGGAAGACTGGGAACGCTTGTTACCTCCATTCCTGACACTTTCCCACACTCCGCCGATCAGTGTCATATTCGTTCCAACCTCTCCAAGCTTCCTGCCCAGAGTTCACATAGTTAAGTTCCAGGAGCCCCACGTTATGGCCGGGAGCGTTATAGAGATCACAGAAGGAACTCCACGGTTTCATTAAACCTTCCTCCTCCCCCCTCAAGTCAGTACCATCCTGGACTGAGTTTCAACATGTTTCTATTTTGGGTGTGAAAAGTTCTAGAATTGGAAATGTTGCTTCACAAACCCTCCCGAGTAGCAAGAAATTGCAGCGTCTCAAAGTTTAAAAAAAAAAAAAAAAAAAGCTGGCCCGTACGGGGATCGAACCCGCGACCTTGGCGTTATTAGCACCACGCTCTAACCAACTGAGCTAACCGGCCAGTTGGTGTCGTCCTTGGAGTCTTCAGGTCTATAAATTTATAATATTATGGGCCCTGTCCTCAAAAAAAAAATTAGAATTAGAAATGGGCAGGACCACTCTGAGAGACGTGAAAACGACACACAGGCGGAATCACTGAGCAGCTCGGGAAGTAGCAGCAAGGCGAGACCCGGGCAAGCGCAGAAGTCACTGGGGCTCGGCGGCACGGGTCCACCGGGCGCAAATACGGACCCCGCGCCTGGCAACAAGCACGCGGCATCCAGGAGCGACCGCAAACGCCAGAAACGGAAAGCGCCACCCGCAGGCCCCCGGGGGAGACGCCGATGCATCTGCGGACGCCCCGGAGGTTCTTCGCAAAAGCAGTGGAGCGCGGAGGCACCGCTGGGATTCGAACCCAGGATCTCCTGTTTACTAGACAGGCGCTTTAACCAACTAAGCCACGGCGCCCACCGTCCCGGGCCCGCCGCCTTCTTCCCTTGGCCGGGTCCCCTCTCCCGCAGGTGCGCGGACGCCTACGTGTCCTTTGCAACCCGGCTTTGGTCGTCCTGGAAAACGGAGTAGAAGGGACGAAAACCACGGTCGGGGGCGACCGCGAAGTACGGGGGTGACGCGGGAACGGAGTCGGGGCGGGTGGGCAGGCGGTGACGGGAGATCCCTGCCTGAGGGGACAAAACTGAGCTCCGGCGGCCGCAACCGCACGCCGACGAGGATGGGATTCGAACCCACGCGTGCAGAGCACAATGGATTAGCAGTCCATCGCCTTAACCACTCGGCCACCTCGTCCGCCGAGGAGCGGCTTCCGCTCTTCTCTCTGGGGCCTGAACTCGTCTTCCCGCCCGCGGGACCCGCCCACGTGGCGCAGGGCGCGCGCGTCCCGGGACGCCGCGGGGCGCAGCCGACGCGCCTCGCAGGCTACCGCCCGCCGAGCGACCTTCTCGCCCGCGCGCGTTCCACGCTGTCCCCTCCGGGCCGAGCGACCCGCCGCGCGACAGTCCTCCGGAGCCTTGTCTCCGGCCCGCGCTAGCGGGACCCGGATCCGCGCCCACCAGCCCGCGGGATCTGGGCTCCCCCGACGGGGCGGCTCGGGACGGGGCGCCGGGGGAGCTCCCCTTCCGGACCCTGCGAGGTGCTGCTCCGACCCGGGCGCGGGCGCTCGGGGGTGGCCACGCCGGGGAGGGGAGTAAAGAAAAGGGACGGAAGCCCCGGCAGAATACAAAACAAGAGAAACTGACCCCGACGTGATTTGAACACGCAACCTTCTGATCTGGAGTCAGACGCGCTACCGTTGCGCCACGAGGTCGGCCGGCCAGAGGGGTGGACCGGTCTCCCCATGGCCATCTGGCGGCCGGCCGGGGTCCCGGCGATCGGGGCTGAGAGCAGAGGGCCCTCCCGAGCCCCTAAGCTCCGGCGCAGAGGTGGGTGCGCGGTCCCGCCCGCCTCGAGCGACCCGCGGGGCCCCCGCCCCCGGCGTCCTGCCCACCAGCCCCCGGCCCCGAGCTGCCCCTGGGCAGGGAGGGTGGCACGGACGGACGCAGCCGGCGGAGCGTGGGGGCGCTGCCCACGCCCCGGGCACCTGCGAGGCGCGAGACCAGCTCCTCCCGGCTGCCCCCTGCCCGCCCCGGCCCCGGCCCCCGCCCCCGCCTCGGAGACTCTGGTTTCAAACGACCGTAGAGCCCCGGCTTCGGTCGTTTCGTCGCTCCTTACGGTTCTGGGGAATAATCTACAGGCAGAGACATACACAGACCGGAAGTGTGTGTTTTGGTAAATTTTAACAAATGCAACCCACAACCCATTCAAGGTACAGGACCTTTCCTCACCTCCCCCCCCCCCCCCCCCCCCCCCCCCCCCCCCCCCCCCCCCCCCCCCCCCCCCCCCCCCCCCCCCCCCCCCGAAAGTTCTTCCCTGCCGCTTCCCGGAGGCGGCCACTGTCCTGATTTCATCACGGCGGACTTCGTTAGGAGCTGGCAGCTTCTGGAGAGGGGTACCGGCAGCTGGCAGAGACCCCCAGTTGCCTCTCGAGGCGTTCAACCGGCCAGAACGGCGGCAGAGGCCACGCTGTGTCTCACGCCTTCCCTTCCAGGTCAAATGTGCGTTCGGTACAGTGATGCTCCCGAAGTCCTCGGAGTCCGCAGAGATGTCACAGCCCCCGACCCCCGACGTCCCCTGGCTTTCCTTGAGTCAGGACAACATCTTTAAGACCCTTCTTCTCCCGGGGTTGTCAGGACATTGAAATGCTGGCTTTCCCCTGTTCCGCCGGATCCGTGTTCCCCAGTCTCTTTCTCTGTCCTTTAACCGCAGGGCTCTGCCACCACCTTCCCTGGAGTCAGCCACGGGTGTGCCCAGGGCTCCTGAAGCCTGCTCCCACCTCTGGATTCAGCCGCCAGCACCTGCTGGACACCTTCACGTGCCCCTGTCATCCTTCCTTCCCACTCCTGCACTCCCACCCAGGACCTAAGCTAAGGCTGGGAGTCTCCTCTTGACACCCCCCCCCCGCCATTCTCAGTCCCCAAGTCTTGTCCATTCCATTTCCCTTCATAATTCTCCTGCTGGCTCTCATTCCCCATCCTCTCTTGCTGGATTATTGTACTAGACTCCTCTCTGATGTCTCTACCTCCAAAGAAGTTCATCTTTTTAAAATGCCAGCTCCTTCCCATCACACTGTGGCTTAAAATCAGTGCCCCATCTCCTTGGAGATTAGGTCCTAACTTACTGGCTGGGTCCCCAAGGCCACACACTTCTTAAGTGGACCCTGGAAGCAGGTTGCCAGTATTCACATATAGGCTTTGCTACTTACTAGTAGTGTGATTTGAGCTCCTTGTTGAACCTCCTTGCGTCTCCGTGTCCCCATACGGAAAATGGGTCAGTAGCAGTGTATTTCCTAAGATAAAGTGCTCAGAACCTGACTGGTCCTAATCAGCGATTACGGTTGTTTTTAATATCTGGTCCTTGCCTGATTCTCTTCAGCTACTGCCTCCTCATCTTCCAGGTGACAGCCACGGTGACTCTTATATAGTTCCTTAAACTCACTTTAGTTCCGATTATCTCTGTGCCACTATCCTCCTTTATCTGGATGACCCCTAACACACCCTTCAGGACTCAATTCAAAAGCTCTCTCTTCCCTACTTCTCCCCCCTTCCCGTGGAGGAGGCTTGCTGTGTGTCTCCTCCAGGATAACACTTAAAACACTACTTTTAATTGTTTCCCTCACCACACTCTAAGTTACTCGGGAGAAGGAAATATGTATTCCTAGCACCCCATACAATTCCTGGGGTATTCTGCATATTCCAGAAGCATATGTGAAATTAAGGAGGGATAGCATTAGCAAAAGCACTAGCGTGGGCAAAGCCTACTTTATAGAAGAAGGAGACTTGTCTGAGAAGCTGAGAGCATGGGATAGGGTGGAAATTTTTGCTAGAAAGGGAAGTTGGGGGGCGCCTGGGTGGCTCAGTGGGTTAAGCCTCTGCTCTGCCTTCGGCTGGGGTCATGATCTCAGGGTCGTGGGATGGAGTCCAGCATCGGCTCTTTGCTCAGCAGGGAGCCTGCTTCCCCCTCTCTCTGCCTCTCTGCCTCCTTGTGGTCTCTGTCTGTCAAATAAATAAAACCTTAAAAAAAAAAAAAAAAAAAGAAAGAAAGAAAGAAAAGAAAGGGAAGTTGGGTCAGTGGACATGGTACCAGGGAATGTGGACTTGACCTCTAGGCTCAGAAAGGTTCTGTAGCAGGTGTGAGAAATTATCAGTCCAGGGTCACCACCCAGAGGATTTTTGGATGTTTAAATCTCCATTTATCCTACGAGTTTCCAAGTTTTAGAAACCAATAGATTATTCTGTCCAGAGCTGCTTTGCTCAATATGGTTAGTCACTAGGGGGGGGCTATTCAATAGGGGGCTTGTCAAATGAAGCTGAAATTTAAACATCCAGTTCCTTAGTCCCACTCGCCCCGTTCCAAGTGTTCAGCAGCCCCATGGAGCTAGCTGGCTACCACATGCGACAGGGACGGTGGAAAGTATTTCCATCACGGAAAGTTCTGCTGGGCGGTGCTGGTCCGCAGGCTGAAAGCTGGTGGCCCGGGGCAGTTGTATGCTCTATATGCTCTTGTCATCAGGGGTATTTTTCTCCCTTTTCATTTTTTTTCACCGTTTGGTTGGATACTAACATTTGTAACTGGAGTAAGAATTTGGATGTCTGGCCTCTCTCAAAAGAAAAACAAAACCCAGCTTTTCCTGCGTATCCTGTATCTCAAGGTAAACAACAAGTTGACAAAGGCACATTCTTATTTATTTACGGCAGAATAACAGGTGACAAGTGCAGAAAGGAACGATGCGATTGAGACACCCGTTTGGCAACTCTTCCTGAAAGAACGAGGCTAGCAGTGATCACTGAAACCCGTGCCTGGAAACCTAATGGGAACTTGGTAATGCTTGCCTCCATCTGACTATGCCTGACTCCACTGCTCAGATCTAACACCGGAAAAAAGAGACAAGTGGCCAGGATGCGCCTCCTGATGGGACAGGATCAGAAATACAAGCCAACTCCCCTGATGTCTGTTTACTGGAAAATTGAATGTGAGACTCGTCAAACACTAGATCTAGCAACCAGTCTACGGGAAACACGGGACGCAGAGGAACATGTGAAATGACAGGACCAGGTGTCTCTGTCCCAACGGCCCAGTGTCTTCATCAGAGAAATTGCAAGGAGAACAAAGAGGAAGAACTGGAGACTAAAAAGAAAAAGATTTAAGAGACGCATCAACCAAGTGCAAGGTGTGGACTTCGTCATGTGTCTATATGATGCGGCTGGGAGGGCGCTGGGCTGAACAAGGTTGGCGTCGTAACTGATGGAGCCCAGAATGGCGGCTTCAAAGGGATTCACCCTTCTGTTTGCTTTATTTTTACATATGTTCGAATTTTTTCCCCTGAGCTGTTTGTTTTTTTTTAAGATTTTATTTATTTATTTGTCAGAGCGAGTGAGCACAGGCAGACAGAGTGGCAGGCAGAGGCAGAGGGAGAAGCAGGCTCCCTGCTGAGCAAGGAGCCCGATGTGGGACTCGATCCCAGGACACTGGGATCATGACCTGAGCCGAAGGCAGCCGCTTAACCAACTGAGGCACCCAGGCATCCCCCCCTGAGTTCTTTTCTGACCAGAGCAGATGTCCATCAGGGCTGGACAGCGGGGGTCCAGCCCTGGCTGGAGTCGGCGGACCCCGCGAAGGGAAGGACCGCCAGGTCAACAGCAGTACCTCCTGTGGCCACAGGGGGGCTCTAACACTCAAATTTGTGTGACCTCTGTGGGGCAGGCTTCTGCGAACCAAGGTCATCATGGAGAGTGGCAGGACAGACCTAAATGCCTGCTCACTGTTATTAATTCATAATGTGAAATGTGACTACCCAGTTCTTACTATCTAGTAGGCTCCCTAGGCGGGAAGCCCATTATAAGCAGAATGCCCCACACTCGCAGCTGCCAGAGCCCAAAATTCTGTCAACCTTGACCCCTTCCTTTTTCTTCGCCCACTCATAACCCCATGTTTAGACCTTCTTATCTTTTAATGATCTCTTGATTCCTTACACTTTGTTCCACTTTCTTTATTCCACTCTGGCCCAATCTCATTCTGTCCGTCCTGGGATCACTACAGCTGCGTCTTCACATGCCTGCTCCCTAACATCTCAAAAATCCGTTCTCCACATTGCAACCAAAGTCGTCTTCTAGAATACAGACCTGACCAGGTCCCTCCCCCTGGCTGCAAGCCTCGCACTGTGTCTGCCCACCCCACCTTAATCTCTTCTTTCCCTCCCATTACAAGCCTCCAGACATACCAGCTTCCTTCTGTTCAACGAACAGACTGGCCCGTTCTGGCCTCATTCCCACCTAATGGACCTTTGCCCTCGCTGTGCCTCTGTCTGGAAAGTTCTTTCCCCAATCTTTCCCCCATGGCTGGCTGACTCCTCTTCATTCTCTTTGTTCCAGGACTTTGGAAGATCTTGCAAAAACAGGTCCTGGGTTTTGCTCACTTTCAGTGGTTGAAAGTGTTTCCTTCGTCTGTGAAAGGTCAGACTTGACAACTGTTGCTGGGGAGGTTGGTAATGACAGTGGCCTGGGCTTCCCATTCCTAGGAGAAAAAGTCACGTGAGTTAGAAGCAGAGGGAGGACCCCTTCAGTCCTTGAGTCTTATCTGTGCACTCAGAATATTTTCGTGCTTGCTCTGCTGTGCTCACATGGATCCTGCCTCTCATTGTACTTAGGACATCAACACTCACTTGTTTTGAGGGTCTCATATAGATGAGGGTCACCTCCAAGGAGAGAAGCAGTTGTGGCCACTGTATTTTGCCTGTCCCTCCTGAGATGGGGGAAGGTTTGAAAATATTTTCAGAACTTTAAAAAGTTTCAACAGTTCAAGAGAAAACCTTCCCTCCACACCTGAGAGCTCAGAAAGCCCGTGCAGGTAACATGTGATTTCCGTCCAATATCTCTGGAGAAAAAAAAAAAAAAATTCAGAGACTTGGCTGAATCTCACTCTTTATACAGATAATTCCTCTGAAAAGTCTAAGTGATTGTGTTTTTTATTTTGTGGGTTTGGGTGACCACATTGTCTCTATTATGAAATTTAAGACTGCACTGCCCTTTAAAGAGACGGTTTTATAGGAAAATTTCACTGCATAAATTCAGAAATGTATAAGAGTTTAACATGTAGGGACCATCAACCCCAGAAAGTCATTCCTTCTTTTTATAAAGCAATTTAATGTCTCAATGAAAATATTATAGAATACCCAAAAGGAAACCTTAGGAAGGGCTATCACTTAAAACTTTTTATTTTAGGGATGTCTGGGTGGCTCAGTTGGTTGGACGACTGCCTCCGGCTCAGGTCATGATCCCGGAGACCCTGGATCGGGTCCTGCATCAGGCTCCCAGCTCCACGGGAAGTCAGAGGGAGTCTGCTTCTCCCTCTGACCTTCTCCTCGCTCACGCTCTCTCACTGCCTCTCTCTCAAATAAAGAAATAAAATTAAAAAAAAAAAACTTTTTATTTTAAATAATCTGATTTATGGAAGAGTTGCAAAAATAATACAGAGAGGGGCACTTGGCCAGCTCAGTACATAGAGCAGGTGACTACTGATCTGGGGTCGTGAGTTCAAGCCACAGCTTGGGTGTAGAGCTTACTTAAAATAATAAATATAAGGGGTGCCTGGGTGGCTGAGTTGGATAAGCATAAGCATCTGACTCTTGGTTTTAGCTCCAGTCATGATGTCTGGGTTGTGAGATCCAGTCCCTTGTCTGGCTCTGTGCTCACCGGCAAGTCTGCTAGAGATTCTCTCTCTCCCTGTCTGCCCCCCCCCAATAAATAAATCGTTTAAAAAACATATATATATATATTTTAAAATTTATTTATTTGTCAGAGAGAGAGGGAGAGAGAGCGAGCAAGCACAGGCAGACAGAGTGGCAGGCAGAGGCAGAGGGAGAAGCAGGCTCCCTGCCGAGCAAGGAGCCCGATATGGGACTCGATCCCAGATCATGACCTGAGCCGAAGGCTGCCGCTCAACCAACTGAGCCACCCAGGCGTCCCAAAACATATATATATATATAATACAGAGAATTCCCATGTGCCTTCGAGACCGTATTCTCTCCATCACTGCCTCTCTTTCTGCCTCTACAGACACATACATATTTTTCTAAACCATTTGAGAGTAAATTGCAGACATAATGCTCCTTTATCCCTAAAATAGTGTGCATTTTCTAGCAAGGATAGTCTTTTCCATAACGGCAGTAGAATTATAAAAAATGAGGAAATTAACCCGGATATTACTGATGCCTAAACTAGAGACCTTATTCCAGTTTCCCAATTGTTCCACTGATGTCCTTTGCAACAAAAGATAGTGTTTGAGGCTTTTTTTTTTTTTTTGAGGCTTTTTTTTTTAACCTGGTCCAAAATCCATCATATTTCTCAAGTCAAATGTGTCAGTTACATCTCTTTAGTCTCCCTAAATCTGGAAGAGTTCTTCAGTCTTTGTCTTTCATGATCTTGAGCAAACACCTCGTATCTCTTTGAGTTCTGAATTTCTTTACCCACTGGTTTAGAAAAAGGAAATGTATCTATTATATTGGGGTCCTCAAAGACAGAAATGTGTTTCCTCTCAATTTTGACATCTTCTACAACGAAGTTGAAGAATCAGTCACACTTTTCGAAGGGCCTTTCCCTGCGTCTCCTTTTTAAAAAATATATTTCTAGCACCTCTTACCCGGCGGATTTTTTATTCGTTTGTATGTTTGTGGCCCATCTCGATCTCCTTGACGAAGAATATAAACTCTGGGTAGGTAGAGCCTTCTGTCTTGTTTGTCGGGAACAAGAGCCCTGCACTTGCTAGCGGGTCAATGATTATTTGTTGAATGGATTTAGGAATCAGAAATGGCCCCTGGGCGTGCGTGTTTAGCTTAGACCGGCCTAAAAGGGCCGGGGTGGAGTGGAAGAGAGACCTTCTGGAACGTGGCCTGGGGAGGTCCCGGGCACGGAGGGACCTGACCAGGGAGCAGAGAGCAAGGGCGAGAACTTTCCGTTCTCCCAGGATCTCAGCAGCGGGCCCAAGGACAGAGAGGGCGCTGACAGCCAGAGGTCCTCGGACTGCTGCTGGGCCAAGTCAGGTCCCCACACCTCGGAGAGATAAAGAAATTCGAGCGCGGCCTGCGCCGCCGCCCGCTCCTTGCCTCCCGGGGGGCAGGGCTCGTGCCCTTGGGCCGGGTCACCACTCCCTCCCCGGACGCGCCTCGCCTCCAGGTGCAGAGCTGCCCATCTTTTGCTCTCTGCGATCCCCTCGCCAGACTGGGCCCAGTCGTCTGGGGGTTCGAGGGGAGGGGAAGGTCAGAGGATCAAGGAAGGTTCCGGTCCGGGGTCCTCGGCATCAGGGACTCCGTGAACATCTAGTAAGTGACGGCGGACAAGGCAGGGGCAACCACGTCTCCGCGGTCCGTTCCCGCGCCAGAGGCGGCCCAGGGCGGTGGGGAGCACGGGGAGGCGGAGGGGAGACAGAGTGTCCCTGCCTCAGGCTCAGCGGCGCCCTAAGACCGACGCGACGGGGGCATTGGTGTCTGGAGAGCACCTCGGGCCGCGGGCCCTCCCAGGCCAAGCGGCGGGGACCGAGGGCCGCACCGCGCCCGTCGCGGCCACCCGCGACCCGCTCCACGGAGGAAGGCCGCCGCCGCTCGAGAAGTGACTGCCCTCGCGAGATTTCCCGAGATCTGGCCGCCGCGCCCGCGGACGCGGTTGCCAAGGCAACTGGGAGGCGCCAGCGCGAGCGGGAAGGAGGCGGCGGTCGAATTTTTGCGTGCGGGCCGGCGAGACTTGAGGAGTGGCCCTTCCTGAGCTTTCAGCCCCGCGGAGCGCGGCCTCCGCTGCAGTCGGTACCCCTGTCCCCGCGGGGCCATGGGCCGGATCTCGGGGCTCGTGCCCTCTCGCTTCCTGACGCTCCTGGCGCATCTGGTGGTCGTCATCACCTTGTTCTGGTCCCGGGTAAGACCCAGGGCCACCGCCTCCCGCCCCCCAACTCCATTCCCACCTTGGGGTGCTCCCAGCCGCTCGGCGCCACTTACCCAGGACCTTACGTGGGCGGGTCCTCCGGTCTCCCTCTGACCCCGGTGCTGCCCGGCAGCCCGCCCCTCTTTCACTTTCTTCCGCTCTGCTCCCCAGGACAGCAACATCCAGGCCTGCCTGCCTCTCACGTTCACCCCGGAGGAGTACGAGAAGCAGGACATTCAGTGAGCGCTCGGGGGCAGGGTGGTCAGAATTCAGCGGTAGCGGGAGTGGAGGGGTCTTGGAAGAAGTCCAGGAGGCCTGAGCCAGCCCCCTTCCTCTCTGCAGGCTGGTGGTAGCCCTCTCTGTCACCCTCGGCCTCTTTGCAGTGGAGCTGGCGGGTTTCTTCTCGGGAGTTTCCATGTTCAACAGCACCCAGAGCCTCATCTGTATCCTTTTACGCACGGCGCATTTCCATCTCCACTCTCTCCAGCCACCTAACTTGGCCTTTCTGGCGCCGTGGCGTGTGCTCTGGCTGGGGCAAACAGCCTTTCCAGTTCATAGATCTTCTCAGGCAATGTGGAAGATTTAATACAATCTTCAATCGTTTGTTAAGCTCCCACCATGCACCAGGCACTGAAGATCCCAAATGGGAGTAAAATACAGTTTTCCGCCTTGAGGAAGAGGCAGATGCTCAGACGTTCTGTAACCCAGTGTGAGCAGCTCTGGGCTATAGGAGTGTGTAAAGATAGGAAGAGACAGCTAAATAAATGCGTAAGAGAGAGAGAGATGAACAAGATGGGCCGGGGAAGGCTCTTGACGCTTGAACTGTAGCTGGGAAGACCAGGCTGCTGCCTGGCGATTTCCAGCAGTGTGTCAAGCCACTGTGAGTATTCCCGTGTGCCTGGGGTAGATGGGGCGCCCACTCCTGGACCTGAAGGACCCAGGTTAGCCCCTAGACACTGGGTTGGGGTAGCCTGGGATCCCAGCTGTGCAGGCCCAGCCCTGGTCTGTACTCACATGGCTGTTCTAGAACTCAGAAGTCAGGGCTGCAGGCTCTGGCCTTTGCCATGTGGTGCGGGAGCAGGGGGGTGACACTGAGTGCAGACGCTGGTCCCAGCAATGGCCTTTTGTGGCTCATCGCTACCTATTGAACCAAAGGCTTTCCTTAACTCTGGTGCATTCCCAAGCCATTGGGGCTCACTGCAGTGCGTCTGTGGCCCTGTCCTTTTTCATATTCGAGCGTTGGGAGTGCACCACGTACTGGTACATTTTTGTCTTCTGCAGGTATGGTGGCCCCCAATGTTTGGGGGAGGAAGGTTTACTCAGCCTGAAGGTTTCCCCCACCCAGGCCTTTACTCCATGGTCTGGGAGGATGTAGCAGATCCACTCAACCTGCTGTAGTCTCTTGAAGTCCCCTCTCTCCTACACTTTTGGGGTGGAGTCTCTGGTTTGGGGATTTGGGGATTTTTAATTTTTTTGAACCCACCACCTACTGTCCACAGTGCTCTCCCCGCTATCACCGAAATGGCATTGTTCATCAGTGTCTTTGGGCTGAAAAAGAAACCTTTCTGATACGTTCATGCCGGGAGCATAGGATTGAAGGTTGGAGGAGCAAGGGACAACTCACCATTCCTGGAAGAAGAAAGGACATCTTCAGCCCTCCCCAGTAACACGGCATTTGGTGGAGGTGCATTTTTCCTGTTAGGGTAATTATCACTCAAGTCTGGGATGATCAGCGTTTTATTCAGTGCTTTGTAATAAAATATATTTTAGAGTGAGATCAAGACTTAAAAAAACGTTTAGGGGAGGGTTGGGGTGGCCAAACTACTAAGGAAACGCAGGACTATTTTGCAGCCTTGCAGAGTCAGATCCTAAGTGTCGCTTTTATTTTGGCTATTACGGTAGTGTCTAGCGGAAGTAGGCGGGGATATGTAAATAACAAGGGCTGTCTGCAGTTGGGATGCCAAGCTCCCTAGTAGAGCATTCTGGGAGGGATTCGTTTATTATTATTATTATCAGGTTTTTTGCAGCCAAATGTCGGGGGTGGGGGGAATGTCTTTAGTAACTGCGAATACATGTAGCACTAGAAATAGGAGAGCCTAGGTAATTTCAGGTTGCCGGGGTTCGCGCGTTATTTACTCACCCTAGACGAAAGCGGCTTCCTTTGCCCTGAGTAAGGAATGCTCAGGAGTATTGTTTTATCGTCAGGTAGGATAATCCTTACCTGTTCCTCCTTCGGGAGGGCAGATTGGAACATGATGATTGGAGCTCGCATGATGCGTGATTAGCGTCTCCGCGTGGCCGGGACTTGCAACACCCTGGTCGCTCCTCTCTGATTCTGCCTGGCGATCCCAGCTTTAACTCGGTGGAAACGGGTAGACTTCGGTTAGCAGCGTTTGTTTGTCAGTTTTTGCCGTGTGGTTGTGTATTACCGATTCGTTGAGTGAGGGAGCCGTCACCTGCGCGTGTCGGGACCGCGGTCTTTACTCTGGCTCGAGTGGGGTCGGGGGCCATTGCGGGTCGTGCCTACAGGCTAGTCAGGAAAGTTGTGTCCCACGGCGGCGGTCTGGCTGCCGCTTGCACCCACGGATGGGGTTCGCTGATTGCTGAAAGCGGACTTTTTCGGAAACACTGCGGGGCTAGTTGCGCCACAGCTATTACCAGAAATCATGTAAACCCCACAGATGAATTATATTTAAAAACAGGTGTTAAAAAAAAAATCCCAGAGGTGATATATGCAAAGCTCAGTACTTCCTGATTTTTGTTTTTTTAGTTTGTAGGAATTTTATTTATTTTTACTGAGTATCGTTGACACACAGTGTTCCATTAGTTTCAGGTTCCTGATTATCTTCCACGTCTTACTGTCATGTGCTCTGGAGCTCATTTACATATATTTTGTCTGTATTGTGGCGGTGTTGTATAAGGATGGGCCAGTACTTGTGTTTCTCTTCCCAACTCATAGAGACATCAAGTTGACATTTTTAATTTGGCCCCGGTAAGAGTATTTACACCCCAGAAATTGGCGAACACTACATATCGGGCTTTGTTGGTTGTCTAGATTTAAGATGGTGATGGAGAAAATGTTAAGAATGCAGGTTAAATTGAAAAATGTCACGCCTGTTACATTGTGAATGGCACACAAAATGAAATTCCCCCCAGAAGTTGCAAAATATTGTCAGATTCAGCAAAGAAGTTCGGCAAGTCATTGAGGAACGAGTGAAGTCTTCACACATCCCCAGTGTTTCATTTTCGTCTTACTCAAAAATGTGAATTAAAATATCAACCAAAAAAACAAAAAACAAAACAAAATATCAACCAACATTCATACTGGAGATACCTTGGAGTTGGGACACAACTCGGTCTATGTAGTCATGAATACAAGAGTGGAATTTACAATAAAGAATATTGTATGTTTTATTATTTGTAAGTTCTGTGTTATACATCCTTTGAATCAGTAAGATTTATAATAAACTTATGTACATACATAACCGCTTCTATTTTTGGAGAACTGGTGGTGGTGAGTCTTTTTTTTTTTTTTTTTTTTTTAAGATTTTACTTATTATTTTTGTGAAGTTAGCAGCTCATCAACCAGGATAATCCAGTCACGGAAGACAAATTCTGCTTGATTCTACTCATATGAGGTACCAAAGGTAAGCAGAGTCATAGAGACGGAATGTAAATGGTGGCTGCCAGGGGCTGAAGGGGTAGGGATGAGGAGTTGTAGACAGGGTAAAGCCTTTTAGCTTGGCAGGATGAAAAGAATTCTAGGGATTGGTTGTAAAACAGCATGAATGTACTTATTACTGAATTGTACACTTAAAAATGGCAAAGATGGTGAATTTTATGTTATGTATTTCTGACAGTTTAAAAATTAAGTAGATGATTTGGGACGCCTGGATGGCTCCGTTAAGCGTCTGGCTTTGGCTCAGGTCATGATCCTGATCTTAAAAAAAAAAAAAAAACAGTGGGGAAAAGAGGAATTAATCAATAAAGATTATTAGAAAATTGAGTAGCTGGGGCGCCTGGGTGGCTCAGTGGGTTAAAGCCCTTGATCTCAGGGTCTTGGGATCGAGCCCCACATCTGCCTCTCTGCTCAGCGGGAAGCCTGCTTCCTCCTCTCTCTCTGCCTGCCTCTCTGCCTACTTGTGATCTCTTTAAAAGGAAAAAAAAAGAAAATTGAGTAGCCATCTGGAGGAAAATAGGGATCGATACCTTACTCCACTATTACCAATAGATCAAAGGTGACAGTGTGAAAAAATACAAGCATAAAAGAACTGAAAGAAAATTTGGCATTTTTAACCTTTTATCTTGATAATTTCAGACCTACAGAAAAGTCACAAAATTGTTCAGATCTCCTGTATAACTTTGACCCAGCTCCTCCAAATGTGAGCATCTCACGTGGCCACATCATGATTAGGGAAACCAGGAAATTAGTGTTCATGCCACGCTATGACCTCATCCACAGCTCTGATTGGAATAGCTTTCCTCCTAATTCCCCTTTTCTGCCTCAGCCTCTAAATCAGGATTTCACATCACATTTACTTGTCACTCTTAGGCTTTTCAACCTGAGACCATCCCTCGGTTCCTCCTTTTTCTGCCTTTCACCATCTTGACGCATTTGGAGAGTTCTGGTGAGTGGTTTTGCAGAATGTCTCTCCATTCGAATTTTTTTTTAAAGATTTTATTTATTTATTCGACAGACAGATCACAAGTAGTCAGAGAGGCAGGTGGGGGGAGGGGGAAGGAGGCTCCCCACTGAGCAGAGAGCTTGATGCAGGGCTCTATCCCAGGAGCCTGAGATCATGACCTGAGCCGAAGGTAGAGGCCCAACCCACTGAGCCACCCAGGCGCCCCTCTCCATTTGAATTTGTGCAGTGTTTTCTCATCGTTAGATGGAAGGTGTGCATCTGTAGCAAGAATACCACAGCAGTAAATAGTTTGCAGTGAAGAGGACATTGCTGGGTGTGAAAACAAAACACAGAAGTCCGAAAAGAAAAGCCTGATGCATTTAAATATGTATTAAAAAGGTAAAAAGTATGCATGGTAAAAAAAAAATAAGCAAAAGCTAACAAATGACAACCTAGGGAAAACAGAATTCATACTGCAGAGAAAGGGCTAACCCTGAAACACAAAAGTCTACAAATCTGTAAGAAATACACCAGTAGTCCAATAATAAAGGACAGAAAAATCATATGGATCTTTCACAGGAGAGAAGATACAAAGATCTCTCAAATATATGAAAAGATGCCTAGACTTATTCGCCATAGGAGAAATGCAAATCATGTTTAACTTGTAATGTCCAAATAATTTCATTAAAGAGTTGAAGAGGGGTGGGTTTAGGGAAAACAGGCCTCACCTCTTTGTTGGTGGGAGAGAAAATGGGTGGCACACAGAGCCCAATTTGGCAATAGCTGCCAAAATCAAAAACAATTGAAACTGCAAGTCCTCATACCCTTTTGACCTAGAATTTTTTTTTTTTTTTTAAGATTTTGCTTATTTATTTGACAGAGAGAGGTCACAAGTAGGCAGAGAGGCAGGCTCCTGGCTGAGCAGAACCCAATGCGGGGCTCAATCCCAGGACCCTGAGATATGACCTGAGCTGAAAGCAGAGGCTTAACCCACTGAGCCACCCAGGCGCCCCTGACCTAGGACTTTCCGGACTAGGAGCTAGCTCTGCCTTTTTGCACATAGGTGTGATGGGAATATGAAGATTATTCTTCACAGCTTTGCTTGGGTTGGCAAACTTTGTCTGTCACCAGGAGATTGGTAAAATTGTATTACAGTGTAATATTCAGCAGCCAGGAAAGAAAGACTCTCCAAGAGGGGCCCTTTCCCTCCCCAGCTCAGGGGGAGGATCCTGGGACTCTCTATCTCAGGGTCATGACTTGGAGACCCACATGGGGTGCAGAGTTTACTTAAATAACAAACTTAAAAATTAAAAATAAGGGGCGCCTGGGTGGCTCAGCTGGTTAAGCGACTACCTTCGGCTCAGGTCATGATCCTGGAGTCCCAGGATCCAGCCGCGCATCGGGCTCCCTGCTTGGCAGGGAGTCTGCTTCTCCCGCTGACCTCTCTCCTCTCATGCTCTCTCTCTCTCTCTCAAATAAATAAATAAAATCTTAAAAAAACAAAACAAAAAAAAAACAAACCCTGATCTCCATGGGTTAAGTGGCAAAAGGACCTTGTGGCATGGTTCCTCTGGTTTGCTTCCATCTGTGTAAAAAGAGGAAACCATGCGCCGTGCCCATGTCTGGAAGGAGGCCCGAGGTAACTGGGAAGACTGGTGTTGAGGTAGATTTTCTCCAGGGGCTCTTGTGAACGTCGCAGACTCTTGAGACACACACACGATTTAAAAAGACAAAACTATAACATTTTTAAAGAATGGGAGCCCACAGCTGCTCATGTTCCCTGTTTGGAAACCAAGCTAAGTCAGAGTCCAGCAAAGCTTAGCAAGGAGAAACTGATTCCCGATGACGTCACGGGAATGCCTGTGTCCTGCCATTTCCGGTCAGCCTGCAGCGCGAGAGCCCTCGCATTCGCCTCCTCGGTTGAAATCGGTTTGAGCTGTGTTGGAAAGTGTCTTTGACTGTTACTTCCATGAAAGACTGTGATGTCTTGGGTGGTTGTGCCTTTTTTTTTTTTTTTTCCAGCTTTAACTGACAAACACACTGCGTTGTGATGATCTTTCTTGGGTATTACTGTGGCTCCTGGTGTCAGCACAGGAGAATGAAAGAGGGCTCGTTTCACCAACGAGGAACACGAGGCCCAAGGAGAAGGCCACTAACTTGATGCAAACGGAGAGCTGGGGCGAGAACCCAAGACTGGCCCTCAGTCGTCACTGAGGGGCGCCTGGCAAGCTCAGTCCATAGAGCATCCAAAGCTTGATCTGGGGGCTGGGAGTTCCAGCCCCATGTTGGGTGTGAGATTACTTGAAAAAAGAAAAAAAAAAAGCCAACAGGCCTTCATTCAGCATCTTCTACCTGCCAGGCTCTGGACATGGTGTATGAGATGGAGAAGAAATTAGCATGTGGCCCCTTCAGTCTGGAGCCCCCTGTACCCCCCAGCACACACAGGGGGACCTGTAAACCCCAGTGAGTCTCTAATGAATAGAGGGTTGCAGAGTCAGGATTTGGGACCAGGAGACGTCCCAGGTCCAGAAGTCTGTGATCTGCTTACGTCTTGTCTTACCCACACCGCGCTCTGGCACCTGGCTTTCCCACCACGCACGCCCACACTGCTCAGCTGGGACAGGAGCTGGCCAGGATCCCAGGACCCTGGGATCAGCACCTGAGCTGAAGGCAGACACTTAACCGACTGAGCCACCCAGGAGCCCTTATACAAACAACAACAATAACAACACACAAACACACAAACAAAACTCTTTAAAGGGGTGTTCTATATGTGAAAGAAACTTACAAAGATTCCATCAAGGCATTTCTCTGAGCTCAGTTTCCCCAAATGTAAGATCAAGACAGGACCGCCCCACAGGACTGTCCTGAGTTGGTTGATCATGGGGACTACATAACAGCCTTCCTAAGAGCACTGTTAGAGGAGCAAAAGAATTGGAAACAACCTAAAAGCCAGTGCTGAAGGAGTAAATGGTGGTGCGCTTTCTGGCTAAATAAAGAAGACCGACCAGGAGCAATTTGCCTTCCTTCCCTTCCAGAACTGGAGTAACAGGAGAGGAGTCAAAGACAAGGACCAGGAGACCAGAGAGACAGCAGGGGACAGGAGATTTCAGCAGCGGCTGAAGGCAGGTTGCAGGGCAAGCAAGGGCAGGGGGAGTCCGGACGTGACATCCGGAGATTCTGAAGGTCACCGGATCCCCGTCAAGGCCTGGCTGAACCTTGGTGGGGGGACAGTGGTGGCTGAGATCCCAGATTCAAATTGTTGAAACTCTTCAAGCTCCCTCCTCTCTCCCCTCTGAGTCGCACACACCATCCCCCGATTTTCAGGGAGGCTTTGGACTTGGGGACAGCAGGAGCAGTAGACCCAAGGCTTGAGGCTACAAGCAGGAGCCCCCACCTTACTCCAGATTCTTCCCCCTCCACACACGGAGAGGGTGGGGAGGGAGAATGGAGGATAGGCTTCTCAGAAAACTGAACAGCCCCAGAGAAAGCCTGCGACCTATCAACATTTCGGAATCCCAGTGAAAAGGCATCCACTGTCCTGCAGGAAAGCCAAGGATCAATAAATCCCCCCCCCCACACACACCTACACCCCTTCCAGTCAGCCTCTTGGTGGCTCCTTATTAGAGCCAAGGACCAGCAGACATTTGAGGGAGGCCTCCAAAATGAGAAAGAGAATCCTCCCATATGTTAAAAAAGCAAAACAACAACAACAACAACAACAAAAAAAACCCCAAAAAACTCACACCCCAAACCAAAAAAAAACCCACCCAAAACTGGAAGGGGGTCGCCTGGGTGCTTAGCCAGTTAAGTGCCCAACTCTTGGTTTTAGCTCAGGTCATGATCTCATGGTCATGAGATCGAGCCCCAGGTTGGGACCACTCCCTAAGATTCTGACTCTCTCTCCCCACGTCTGCTCCTACCCTCTCTGTCTCAAAAACAGTAAAAATAAAAATGAACTGGAAGAGACAAAGATAGTTACGGATAGTTACAGGTTGCGGGGGGAGGGCACAAGAAAAAAAAACACCCTATATTGGGACCCCTGGGTGGCTCAGTTGGTTAAGCGGCTGCCTTCGGCTCAGGTCATGATCCCAGCGTCCTGGGATCGAATCCCCCACATCGGGGTCCTTGCTTGGCAGGGAGCCTGCTTCTCCCTCTGCCTCTGCCTGCCACTCTGTCTGCCTGTGCTTGCTCGCTCTCTCTCCCTCTCTGACAAATAAATAAATTAAAAAAAAAAAAAAACACCCTATAATTGGAAAGCTAAAAAAAAAAGGAAGGGGCTTAATGCATATAGTCTGTGCGCGTACGTTTGTGTTTTTATTTTTTATTTTTTTTTAAGATTTTATTTATTTGACAGAGATCACAAGTAGGCACAGAGGCAGGCAGAGAGAGGAGGAAGCAGGCTCCCCGCTGAGCAGAGAGCCTGATGCCAAAGGCAGAGGCTTAACCCACTGAGTCACCTAGGGGCCCCTGATTTATTATTTTGCAAGGAGAATACAGTCACATTAGTGTGTAATTAAATGGAGTGCACTGGAAATCCATGTGAAGCCCCTAGCTCAAGGTAGGCTCCTGGGAGTTTCCTTTCCCTCCAGGAGCCCAGGGCTGCACAGGCAGAACTGGGGTGTGGAGGGGGGGGAGTGCTCAGCCAGAGGTCACAGAGGTCACAGGCTTGATAGCTGATTGGGATAGAGGTAGGGTGAGCCCCTAGGTCCCTGTTCCTGGCAGCATTTCCAAGGGCACTCTCCTTCTACTCCTAATTAGAAGGCCTTGTCCTTACAAGCATTGAGGGACACACAAGGTTTCTGAAATTAATTACCATGTGGTCAGGTTTTGACTCATGGAACAAGTTCATGAGTCAGTGTGGGAATGACCCACCCCCAGTCCCATCCTAACATCTAAGTCCGGTGTCGTTAGAAGAAGACAGGAGAGAAGACATTCACTAAAGTTCTTCGCCTGGGTCTCCTGTCAGTCACCAGAGGTGCTTGTTAGAAATGAACTTGGGCCCCGACCACATCTTTTCCATGAGCCTTGGCAGTGGGACCCAGAGATTTGGCCTCCGAACCCCGAAGCAGGCAAATACGGAAGTCACCGTCTCAGTCTGCAAAGATAATACTCTATTTTTCTTTAGTTCAACTTCTATTTTGGGTCTTCATTCTACTGCTTGCAGACAACATTCCCTTATCCATTTCCAGGTGAACTCCGTCATCCCACGCCATCCCCTTCTGACTCCACCATTGATCTAAATTGGGGGAGTCCCTTAGCACCCTGACTTAGGGGGGTTGGCAGGGAGAGTCCTCCCTTGATATAAATCCTCCCAGGTCCCCACGTCCATGGATCAGACATGGCCTTATTTCTACCCTCCTGCTGCTGCCTCCAGGACCCAAGAGCCCTTGCCAGCTTTCCAAGTCACACTCCGTGGCCTTGACTCCCCAGATGTATTCTGGGTTCTGTCCTTCCCATGTTCTCTGGACTTGGCCTTTGGGGGAAATGAAGCTCACTCCGAAAACAAGGTCTAACATCTTGGCTGGTCCTCCACTAGCTTCTCTCCAGCTAGTGCTGGGTAGCAGGGGCCGGTGGGGGTGGGACATCTGCCTGTTTGTAACTCCTTCCCCATCTTAGACCAGACACTGCAGCTCTTGAATCTAAAAGCGTGGAATTTGGCATCTTTGTTCTCTGGGTAGAAAACAGAGTAACCTCAGGGCCAAAAAACAAAAGCTAGCACCCCACAGTGCCATCTGGGCCCCCATGCCAGCCCAGCCGCTCCTTTCTCCCTTTTCACAGAGGCTGAGCCAGTGCACAAGGACCCGAAAAGTGGCTCCTCCTTGGAGGGGGAGGGAGCTGAGACTCTATCTTAGATCTGCTGAGTCCCCACACCCAACACAAGCTCGCATTCACTCACCTCCCCCAGACAGCTGAGAAATGACACCTCTGGTGACAGAGCCAGTTCCCCAGGCTTCTGCCAGGAGGGGGCGGGGCGCTACATAGGGCAGGCTCTCACACCAGAGGCCCTGGGAAGCCTGGGTGGGGGAGGGAAGAAGCTGGCTCTTTGTCTCAGACACCAAGGCCACCGTCTTCCTCTTCTCCCCTTCCAGGGATGCACTGAGCACCCCCGGCCTGGGACCATGATGCCTCCCCTAAGACATGCCCTCTTTCACTTTTGAGATTCGTCTTGGCCCACCCTACAAGATAGGCAGCTCATCTGGTCCCATCTTCTCTCTGAAGGGCCAGGCCTGCTGGGGACGCGTGGCGTGTGCGCAGCTGCTGTTTAGAGGATCTAAAGAGATACCAGAGCGGATGAAGGGGGCGTGTATAATCACCTCCTACCATGTTCCAGATCAAGCCACTTAACATATAGGTAGCACCTACAAATATAACATAGTGGGGTCGAGAGACAGGACAGGAACTGACCAAGGTCACACCTAGGAGGCTAGCCCACATGTACAGTAGTACCTTGCACCTGGGTACTGCAGGGGCAGCCCTTGCCTACCGTCTCCCCCTAAAGAAAAACAGAACAAACAGAAAACCCCCAAAGCCCCTTATTGTCGCAGCCTGGGATCAGAGGCTGAGCCCTCCTTCTGTTGCCCGGCAGCGGACCCAGCTCTACGGCAGAGCTGGGGTTTGGCCGGTCTGTGGCCACCATGGGAAGCAGCCCCACGGGACAGCCTCGTGTCCTCGTCCCTCGGCCTTAACCTTGCCCTATCTCAGTCAAGCACCCCGGGTCTGAGCCCTAGTTGTGAGGAGCGAGAGGCAGCTTGCACGCTTTGCGGTGACTTGCTTGGGGTGGGGGTGGGGTAGAGCCTGCCTCTTCTCCTTTCACACCCCGTTCCTCGGCGGCCAGGGGCCCCAGGCCTCCGCTGAGCCGTGCACCCGTGGGTCGGGCCGAGGGCATCAGCTCCCGCCGCTCCGTCCACCTCAACAGCAGGGTCCCAGCTACCCGCATTGCCCCGACGACCTGAACTTGCCCCTTCCCACGCCCCCTCCACCCCCCCCGCAGCCCATTGCAGACGCTGAAGCAGGTCGCCGGCCTTGGGGCCCATGCGGAGGCCGAGGCCTTGCGGGGGATGTGGGGTGCGGACTGGTTTATGGGTTTCGCGGGGGCGGGAGGACGTGGCCTGGGGCTCAGGGGCGCCGTCCGGGCCAGGGGGGCAGAGGCGCGCCTGTGAGGCTGCGGCCCGACGGGGCAGGTCGGCGGAGGGTGCGGGTGCCGCAGCGCCGGGACTCGGGGCTCGGGGCTCACGGAGCTGCGGCAGGTGCAGGGCCCGCGGTCCGCCGCGCGGCCGGCCGCACCCCGCCCCCACCGCCCCGCTCCCGACGCCCCGCCCGCCGCGCCCCGCCCCCGCCCGCAGTGCCCGGATGTGGGTGACGTGCGGCCGCCATCTTCCCGTCCCGGGCAGCCAGCGCCAGTCGGAGCCAGCGCGAGCCGCCGCCGCCGCCGTTGCCGCCGCCGCCGCTGCCGCTGCCTAGTCGCCCGCCCGCCGCCCCCGCCATGTGAGTCGGCCGCCCGCGCCCGCGCCGGGCCTGCCTGCACCGGCCGCCGCCCTCGGGAGCCGGTCCGGGGAGCGGCGGGGGTTCGGCCGGCGCCCCGAGGCCAGGCCGGCGCCCGTGACTGCGCGCGGGCAGCTGGAGAGCGCCGCGTCCCCGGGCTGGCCGCGCGGGCGGCGGTCGCGGGAGGGAGCGGGCCCCGCGTCCGCCCTACCCTGGCCCCGCCGCCGCCTGTCATTTCGGGTCGACCCCGGACCTTGCTTTTGAGGTCGTCCTTATTTGACGGGCGGGGAAACTGAGGCCCGGGGAGGGGGGAGAGGGCCTGACTCAAGGTCACGCAGATAAGCGGCGGCGGGGCCGGACGGAGTCCAGGGCTCCCATCGGGTGGCCTTTCTCTGGCGAAGGAGAAAGGGAGGGACGGACGGATGGATGGACAGGAGGATGGGCGGAGCCCTGGCCGCTGGGCCGGTGGCTCCAGGCCTCGGGTCTTAATCCGTCCCTGCCCCTCAGGTCGGCTACCGCTGCCACCGCCCCCCCTGCCGCCCCGGCTGGGGAGGGGGGCCCCCCTGCGCCCCCTCCAAACCTCACCAGTAACAGGAGACTGCAGCAGACCCAGGCCCAGGTGGATGAGGTGAGTGCGGGGGGGTGGGGGGGGTGTCCGAGGAAGTGGGAAGGACCCTGAGGGTTGGCAAACCAGTGGGGAGCCCACCGTGGGTTGGAGGTGATGAGTTTATGAGTTTGGGGACAAAGACATACCCTGCCCCTTCCCCGTTAAGCTTGCATTCGGAGCGGCCCTGGGGTGTTAGATTGCCTGGGGCGGTTCAGTCCCGGCAGGTGTGGTCTGGTGATGGACAGGCTGCTTGAGGCTCAGTACATAGAGGGTGCTGCTCTGACATCCCAGATGTCTGGCTGTCAGCATGCCCCTGATGTGTGCTCCTTGCATGTCCCCAGGTGTGCTAGGCATGTTCTCTGTGTGTCCTTGGCATGTTAGCCCGGCAGCATCAGGGTGCATGTTCCCTCTGTGGGTGCATGGTTGAGGAGTGCCCTCATTGCGGCGGCCTTGGCACACCCCCTGCCTCGTGGGCCCCTCCTCCAGGTGGTGGACATCATGAGGGTGAACGTGGACAAGGTCCTGGAGCGGGACCAGAAGCTGTCAGAGCTGGACGACCGTGCAGATGCACTCCAGGCAGGGGCCTCCCAGTTTGAAACCAGTGCAGCCAAGCTCAAGCGCAAATACTGGTGGAAAAACCTCAAGGTAAGGTTGGGGGCGCGCAGGAGGGCTGGTGTGAGAACTCACTGAGGGGTGACCGGGAGTGTCACGGTCTGTGTCACTGACCCCCTCCCCCTCTCGCCCCCAGATGATGATCATCTTGGGAGTGATTTGCGCCATCATCCTCATTATCATCATCGGTGAGTCGGGCAGGAGTGGCTAGGGCCCTTTCTCTGGAGAGGTTTCCCCTTCTGGGTTTTGAAGGTCATTAACCTAGTTTTTACTACTCAGCAAAAAGCCAGTGCAGCTCTGATTCATCTAGAGCCCCAAACCTTGCTGCTGCTTTAGCTTGCACTTTGCCTGGTTCTAGGCAATTTCTATTAAGGTTTTTGGAAACAGCAGAGCTGGTGGATCCCTACTGCTCCCTTGAGGATCCTTTTTGGGCCTAAACCTAGTCAGGGAACTCTGGAATTGGGGAGTGGGAGAGCAGGCAAGGGTCAGGGGCTTGAGACATGGCTAGGAAGCCAAACACCCTACTGTTGGAGAACTTGTGGGCCCAGAGAGCCTAGAGGATGAGGAGTCTGTGGCCCCAAGGCCATATCGTGGAGTTGTAGAGACCTTGGAACCTACCAGTCCAGCCCCTTGCTTTCCAGATGGAGAACCTAAGGCTGAGAGGGCTGGGGGGTGGGGAGGCTGGGAGCAGGGCCAGGCCTGACACACTGCTTTCTCTCTCTTTCTCCCCCCACCCCCCCTTCTTCCTTCTCTTTCCCTCTCTACAGTTTACTTCAGCTCTTAAACCCCTGAGGAGCCCGCCCTGCCCAGAGAAGGGCCTCTCCCCACCTCTCCCCCCCATCCCCAGCCGCTCCTCCACCTCTCAGCCATATCTTCCAGCCCCCCTCCCCTGGATCCATGTGTGTGTGTCCCCGTGTGTGTGCCCCCCCTGTAAATAGCCAGCTGTTATTTATACATATATAATATTATATATATTTGGTCTGTTTGTAGTTTTATTACTAGAAGATTTTTCCGGTTGTCCTTAATTCCCCTACCTGAGGTTCCCATCTCTTCTCTTTTCCTCTTTCCCCTTCCCTCTCTTCCTGTCCATCCCTGAATCCCTTCATTTGCATCTGCTATGCAATAGATCCTCTTCCTCTCCTCCTTCCCTTGGATTTAGCGGATCCCTTCCTCTCACCCTGGCCTTCCCTCTGCCTCCACTCCCTACAAAACAACAAAAAAAACAAAACAAACAAAAAGCAACTGTCCAGGACTCCCAGGGTGCATCTTCTTTGCATCTTTGGGAGGCCCTGAGACTGGCCCCACTTGGTCCTAAGAATCCCAAGGTCTTCTGGGAGCTTCCAGCATGTTAATTAGCATTCATTTACATACTGACATCCCTTTTGGTTCCTCCTCCTTCGTTCCGTTCCATCGTTCTTCATTCTTTCCACCCATGTTTCTTCTTTTTTAATGAGGAGTTAGTCCCCATGGTCCTTGTATCAGTCTTTCATTTGCATGACATTACTTGCAGGTGGTGGGAGCCTGGGATTTTGGAGAGCCAGGCTCTACTGGCCCCCAGAATCACCCCCTCCTAGCCCCTCTAGTCTGGTTTGCCTCCCTACCCCCATTTTCCAGACCTTTTGTCCCCTCCTCCCCCCAGCTGGTGTGTAAGTGTCTTGGAGTTCAGTGTGTCATGATGGACCAATAGTTTGCCACTTGGAGTCTCTCCCCACATTCCTGCTCCCCAGTTTTCGTGTGGGGCACTCAACCGACATTCCCATGGGGTCTCCCTCCCTCCCATCCACCTGATCTGCCTCCTCCTCCTCCCACCAGGAGAGTTTGGGGGTGGGCCACAATCTGACTCTTTTGGGAGAGCTGGCTGCCAGTGTGTGGGGGGTCATCACTGCCTTGGGGAGGAGTGGGGTAGGGCAGAGAATCCCCCCAATTCCTGCCTGAAATCTGGCCCTACCCTTGCTGGGGTTTGGATTGAAACTCCCCTTCCCAGTTTGGGGGGGTGTTGCTCCCATCACTGCCCAGCTCCTCTGACTGCCCCTCTGAATTCAGGGTGGGGGTACTAGTCACTGCCAATGTGTGTATGGGACTTGCTGGAAGATGGGGATTCTCGCCCCTCTCCAGGGCAGTTGAGCCCAGGGAGTTGTCTCCTCCTTAGGTGAAGTGATAGAGGAAGGGTCTAATGTCTTTTTAAATGGCACAATTTTAGGGGTCTGAGGGTCCAGTCCCTTAACCTGCTGGAGGGGACCCCCCCAAACTCACTCTTCCCCCCACACTCAAGGTTTCTGTGTGGAGGGGGAGCAGGGAGATCTAAGCTGTGGTGTGAAAGGGTAGGGAGAGATGCTGGGGGTGGGGGTGCTGTGTTCTAGACCCCCCATATTATCCCAGTGTCCCCTGCCCCCCTTCCCTCTCCCCATGCCCCCAATTCTGTGACGCATCCAGATTGTGAAAATGTACAATAAATGTGTAATGAGTAACCAGCTGGTGTGTGTTCTAAGATTTTTTTTTTTTTTAAGATTTTATTTATTTATTTGACAGAGATCACAAGTAGGCAGAGAGGCAGGCAGAGAGAGGGGGGAGGGAAGCAGGCTCCCCGCGGAGCAGAGCCAGATGTGGGGCCTGATCCCAGGACCCCGAGACCATGACCTGAGCCAAAGGCAGAGGCTTAACCCACTGAGCCACCCAGGCGCCCCCTAAGACCTTTTCTTAACTGGTGGGAAGGGTATAGGCTCTGCAGGTGAACCTGGAAAGTTGAGAAGATAATTTGGAATTGGCTGAGCTTTGCTGGAGGGCCTGACCTTGGGCAGAGCAAAGTGTGATTCCCAAAGTGGCCACGGGTGGGCGCCAGGCCCTGATGCGAGGAACCTTTCTTGATCCCTGTGTCAGCCTGGTGAACCCTGGGGCTTAGCCCGGGAGGCGAGACAAGCTCCTGTCTTTGTTGGATCCCTCTCCAGCCCTTGATTTAATTCCCAGATGCTCTACAGTCGCTCCCGTGGTCTTTTAGGCTGAAGTAGATGGCCGACTTCCGTGAGACGTCTTTTCCCCGAGGTTCCTCTCACAGTGCCAGCATCCCGGAGGGGTTAATAAATAGAGCACATGGGCTCAGGGACAGCCGGGCGTAGGCTGGCCTGCTAGCCCTGCACCCTGTTGTGGGACTGGTGACTCTAGACCCCGCGCTGAGCTCCCGTGGCCCCCTAGCACCCCGGCCCCAGGGGCTGCAGCAGCGGGCGGAGTGCTGGATGAGCTCTGGAACCCCGACTTCCCGGGCTGCGGCGTGAGGGCAGCCTACTTAGTGTTTCCCAACTGCCAGGGATGCTTCTACAAAAGGGGCCCAGGTGATTCTCGCAGTTGGGCACGCCGTCCTTATAATAACGCCCCCATTTACCGAGGGCTCGCTCCGCTGCTCGCGGGGCTCCTTCATCTCCCGAGGGTTCGCGAACGCCCTCGGGCCCGCCCTTTATCGTGTTAGGGGCCTGGGTTTAAATCTTGACCCCATACGGACTGGAGTGTTAATCCAGACAGATTATGTAACCTCTGGAGCCCAGAGTCCTCTGTGGGGCGGAGCTGTAGTGAGACGGCCTCCGGGCTTGGTCCAGAGCACGACCCGAGGTAGCCATGGCCATCATCATCGTCATCGCGCGGCGCTGAGATCGGAAGACCGCTCCACCGTTAGGCCGGCCCCTTCCAGCTTCGCGGGGCTTTAGGGACCCAGGGCCGGAGACTCAGCGCGGGCGGGGTGGGGGCGCTCTGGTCACGCCCAGGACAGCTCACCCGGGTCTCGGCACAAAGCTCCCCCGACCAACGCCACCGCCGATCACAACTGCGCCTGCGTGCGGGTCACACTCGCCGCGCCTGCGTAGACTCCGCAGTCTCTGGTAAAGAGTGTCGTCAAGGAAAATCCCCAGCTTCCAGGTAAACAAGCTGCCGCGTGAGGCCGCCAGCACGTGTCCTCTACAGCTCCTAGACCTACCAGCCTATGAGAAACTTTGGAGGGCTGGCTGGCATTTACGTCCCGGATTCGGGCAAGTCGGAGGCCGGTGCCACAGCCAATAAGAACCTCCAAAGTGGATGGGGGCGTGACTTTCGCCCAGACTCCCAATCAACGCGCCGGGGC
This sequence comes from Mellivora capensis, assembly GCA_004024625.1. Taxonomy (NCBI): domain Eukaryota; kingdom Metazoa; phylum Chordata; class Mammalia; order Carnivora; family Mustelidae; genus Mellivora; species Mellivora capensis. Next base: position 76,531 of record PISX010005787.1, on the reverse strand, counting down.
GGTCCCTCTCGCACGTGGAGCTGTCACTGCGGGTGGACAGACTGACCAATGAGAAGAAGACGGCGGCCGCCGGCGCCAATGGCGGCGGGGTGGGGGCGGGGCGGCCGCACGCGGCGCAGGGCATGGGTCGGGGCCCCCGGGCCAATAAGCTTGAGGGGCGTGGTCGCGCGGCGGGTGGGCGGGCCCGGAGAAGCTGGTCCGGGAGCTGCTCTCCCGCTGGGAAGAAGCTGTGGCCTGTGCGTGCGCGCGGGGGTGAGTGCTTGCGGGTGGGCGCAGACCATGGGAGACCGGTGTGCGCTTCTCCCGAGTGGTGTGTCCTGTCCCGGGCGGTGTTAATGGAGTAGGGCGGGGGGATCATGCGAATGCAAGATCGCCGCGGTGGGAGCTCGGAGGGTCGTGGGGAATGGGACCAGGAGGGACGAGGGCGGGAGTCTGCGACATCTGACAGATTCCTTGCTGCCCTAGGTGCCTGGACCCTCACCCCCTGACTGGCCCAGGGGGTCCTAGGAGGGTGGGGCTCGGAAGCTGAGACCCCTGTTCCCGGGGCGGTGTGGGGACGGGGTCCCTGAGAGTGGGTGTGGGACGTTCCAGTGCTTGGCTCTACTGTTTGGGTAGGTTCCTTAAACACTTAGAAGATTCAGGGGTTCTGAGGCTGGGAGGAGGCCCTGACAGGGCAGGTGGAAGGGTACGAAAGGGTTGACATGGCGATTCCAGAAAGCGTGGTGATATGATGTGTGTGACCCTGAGCCAGTAGCATCACGGCTCTGGATGTCTTTTTCGCGTGTAAAGGGAAGGGGTTGAGCCTCGGACCCATCCCTGGGAGTAAAGGTGGAGTAGACACTGTTCTCAGAGAGACCAGAGGGTTGTGCGGACTCTCTGTGCACGTGTCTTCCTGAGCCCCTGGACGCCGGGAGGCACCAGCCTCTCCGTAGAGCTCTGGTCTTTGTGCAAACACCCGGCCCTGTGGCAAAGTGACCCGGGTATGGTGGAAGAATGAGCAGGTGGGACCCCTAGGAAATCCCGGGGGCTGGTGGCTGCTGGGTTGATCTCAAGGACTTTGTGAGCGTGTGAAAACGGACTGAGATGACTCGGGTAGAGCATGTGGGGAGTGCAGACTGGGTGTCTGAGACCAGGCCCAGGGAGAGGATGGATCTGTGTTCCCGGCACCAAACTTAGAATCGGCTGTTTGGCGATCCCCAGTGCTGGGAATCACCGCACAGGTGCCGAAAGGGTAAGACGCCAGAATGACAAGCCATGATGAGAGCTCAGATCTGAACCCTGGGCTCCACTTTTTAAGAGCCGGGAACACCTTGTGAGGCAAATTTAGTAACTTCTGAGCCTTGGTTCTGTGGAATGGGGGTAATACCATCTCCCAGACCTGTTCTGGGGATTAAATAAGGTGTTGCTTATCGCAACGCCTGGGTCATAGTTTAAATTTTGTTTTGTTTTGCTTTTAGCTAAAAAAAAAAATGGCTATAGGATCTCAGAACAACAATGACAGAAATGCTGTGGCTGGGAACTATTTTCACATTCTCAAGTTTTTCTGCAAGTTTTGGTGACTCCCTCTTTTCCCTCTTCCCGGGCCTTCTGGTTGTGAGGCACCAGCCCAAACCCTCATTCCACCCTCTCATCCCGCTCCCGGGATCCAGGCCCCCGGCAGGGCCGCCTGCTCTGTCCCAGTTCGATTTCCTCATCCCACACCCATTCTTCTCCCTGCCCCTCCTCCCTCTCCGTGCTGCCATAGTAACAAGAGATTCCAGTTCCGAGGGGGCCTCTGGGAAGGAGCAAAGGTGCGTGTTCTCTCGCAGAACTTGGGCCTCCAGCGTCCCCGCCCCAGCTCTTTGGGATTGGGCCAGCAGATGTGTACAGTTTCGGAGACGAGGGAAGCCAGTGCCAGGAGCAGGAACAAACCGAGGGGAGGGAGGATGCGAGTCTGGAGAAGAGAGCCTGGCTCAGGGGCGGAGGCGGGGGACCCCTTCCTCCTAATCCTCTCTCCAGGAATCCCTGGCTTTGGGACAGGACGGCTGTCTTTGGCTGGGGGAGGCGCCCAGGCCGGGTGCATGTCCTGGGCCACCTGCCAAGAGTACACGATGTTCCCAAGTGCGCTGGCCGCCGCCCTCTCGGGCTGGCCGCCTCCCAAACCGCTGCCTTTCCAGCCTCCCTGTCCCACATTCCCCGGCTGCCTTGCTCCGCCCTCTTCCTCCGCTTTGACGTCACCGCTCCCTCCCGCCCCCTCGCCTCCATTGACGGCAGCAGGGCCTGGTTACTGTGGGACTGTGAGGCAGGACAGCCGGGGGCCTTGAGAGCAGGTGGGGGCCGCAGGAGCGCTCGACCTCTTTGTCTATGCAAAATACAGACCTGGGGTGGGGGTGGGAGAGCACGGACTGCCCTTGTCAGCGGAGATCGCGCCTAGATCCCAGAGGAGAACCGGGGGGAGGAAGAAAAGCCCTGTTTCCGGAGGAGAGTGGTCTGAAAATTGAGACAAGGGACCGGGCCACCGTCTATGAGTTGGGGGGACATTTCCAAGGGGACGAGACTGAGAATCCAGGTTCCTGAATCCTTTGTTTCCTTGCTTTGGTTCCCCCCCCCCCAGGTTATTTTATGACATCCCTTTGCCCCCGCTTTTTTTCACAGAGCCCCCCCCCCCCCCCCGCCCCTCCGCGGGGAACACCATTGTTTAGGAAAGCTTAGGCCACGTGACAGGGAGGGAGTGTACCCACCCTGATATGTCAGCCTCAGCTTGGGGGCCTCTGCGCTGGCCACGTTAATGGGGAGCCCTGAGAGGAACTACTCACAGCGATCTTGGATGGAGGGGTCTGTGTCACTGTAGTCCTCCCCCTCCCCCCCCAGCTCAGCCTGACACTGTATTTCCCCAAATTAGAACTCAGTGTTCTGCTCCCCTCCTCTTTATAAAAAGCATAGTTTCCAACACCTTCTCCATCGCTGAGACTCCTTCCCCTCCCTTATCTATCCTTGTTAACTACAAAATCACCGTATTTATTGATCACCCAAGGTGTGTCAGGTTCTGTCCTGGGGACTGGGGAATGCAGTGAGGTGACAGACGAGGTCCTCTGCTCTCTCTCGTCCTAGGGCTGGGGATCTGACGCTCTTGCCACCAGACCTGTGTCTCGCCAGGGTCCCAGTCCGTCTCTTCCCTCAGCCACCCCCTTTGTTCCCCCTGTAGCCCTGGCTTCCTGGCCCCCACTTTAGGGACGCCCCTAACTGTGGGCGGCTGCATCATCTGGAGCGCAGCAGCGCTAGTCACCACGTAGGCTTCCCGGAGACCTTTTCTCTGATTGGGTACAGAAGCACCTGGCATTGTTTCCCTTTACAGCCCTTTCTGGCCCTGGCTGCCTCTTCTGTTGTTTGTATCCTCCCCTGCACTCCTCCCCGTCACGCGGAGACCCTCAATTGCCATCCTCCTGGCTGACCACAGGGTTTGAAGTGTCAGAGGAAGGGGCTGGATTAAATGGCTTTATTGTGATGGCAGGGCTGGGGAGAGGAACCCAGGAGAAGCCAGGCTGCGTTTGTGTGTGCCCCCGTCCTCCCAGGAACCAGCCATCTCATCCAGCCTGGCCCACCCCCCAAGGGTCTGCATTCCTTTCCCCCACCTCTGGCAAGGCCAAGATGTCCTGTTCTATAGGGCTGGACGGTCCAGGAAGTAGACCTCTCTTAAGCACCAACCGTGGCCCAGACATTTTCCCCGAAGAAGGGCAGCTTATCGCCCCTCCCCGCCCTCCCATTATCCACTGTGCAACCGTCCTGCGCCCGCTGGCTGCGTGGTGGTGTCTAGGGCCCTTCAGCCCAGCGCCAGCACCCAGGTCCACGTGCGCCTGTGTGTGTGACACAGCCCTGACCTCAGTAGGGGCCAGTAGCCAATCAGGCGCCGGGACGGGATCCCCAGCCAATAGGGGGCGGGGCCTGCGGCTCCGCCGGCAGGAGGCCAATGAGGGGCAGTGTCTGGCATTATGCAACCCGCCTCCTGGCCCCGCGAAGCTTCCACTCCGCTGAGCGCTGCAACGGCGGCGGGCAGGCGACCCGAGGGCGCTCGCGCGGCCAGGTAGGCATCTCCAGGGCCACCCGGGGACCGGTCTCCCGCTCCAAGTCGGACTTCAGCCCGAGGCGCTGCTTTCGGTCCTGGCGCTCGGACGGCACACGGGTAACCCGCCTCCCTTGCCGCTGTCCACCCCCTCTCGGCCGTCGGGAACAGAGATGTTGCTCGCAGCCCTGCAGCGGCTGTCCGCACTCCTGATCCGCTTACCTTACCTCCAGCCTGGACCTCTCTTCGAAGCTACCCCGGCCCCACGCCCGACCCTCGGCAGGCATGTCCCCGCCTCCTTTCTGGTCACTCGGGGGTCCCTGGTTTTGCCCCGACCCCAGGACCTCTCCGTGCTTTCCGCGCTCCCCGCACTCCCCCCTCCAATCCCTGGCCCCGCGCCGGCCGTGATGTAAGCCTGGTTCAGGCTGGAACATCCCGTTCTCGGCGCTAGTTCCTGCTGTTGGCCACAGGCTTCCTTTTTCTACTGGCGCTCAGAAAATGCTCCGGGGGTTGGGGGTGTGGTTGGACGAGGAGCAGGGGAAGAACTCTCCGCTGCCGGTCGTGTGTCCAGTGCTCGCAGCCGAGTGTGTCCGCTTCGGAGGGGGGTGGGGTGGGATCTGGAAAAGTAGAGGACCGAGGAGAGAGGATTCCCGAGTCCCTGACAATGGCAGGTGCCGGCTCGGCACTTGGGAGTCGGGAGAGGGTGCCGGGGCCGGAGAAGGACAGGCTGTGTCGTCTTGACCATAACGACTGGGATCCAGGCGACCGCCAGGTTGGGGAGCTTTAGCGCGGAGGGCGGTGGCGGTTGTGTTATACCCTGGGGAGCGAGGCCAGGCCCTGGAAACCCGATGGGCGGCCCTTCGTGTGGACTCCGGGCCCTCCGGGGCCTGAGGGTGTATTAGAGGTGGGCGACCCGCGGCCGCGCCCGCCCGTGTGGGAGTGGGTCGATTCCCGGCTCCGTCGGGAAATGGGGGAGGGGTCGCCCCTCCCGGCCTCCTGTGGTCCCTCCAGCAACCGCTGAGCTCAGCTGCTGACGTCGGTTTCCCTGGCGACCGCGGCGGCGGCGGAAGCGCGTGGTGGGGCCGCGCATGTCCGCGCGCATGTGCAGCGGGGGTGGCACCGCCCCCGGATAAAATTAGCCCGAAGGCCTAAATATAGGCGGCGACAGGCATGCCCCCTGCTCCGAGGCCTGGCAGTCCCGCAGTCCCCGGCGGAGTGGGGGGCCTGGTGGGAATTTGGGGACGGGAAGCGTCCGGACTTTGGTCCTGGTCGACTACTCAGTCTCTGTTTTCCCGGGCCACGCTGGCGGGCGACATGGAGGGAGGCCGGGGAGAGGCCCCTTCCTGCCCGCAGTCCCTCTACCGGGATAGGCGACAGAACTTGCCCAGGCTCCCTGTCAGAAGCCTGGGTCTTAGGGGTGTGGGGTCAGACAGGGGAGGTCTGAGTGAAGCCGGCAGGTGCTGTGAAGTTAACAGCGCATCCTTCTCCAAGCCCTCCTCCTCTCATCTGCCTGTCCAGGTGGTGCCCGTGATCGAACTTCTCAATCCTCAGAGGCTTGGATCTCCCTCCCTCCCTCCCGCAGCCAGGCCGGCCGGCCCCCTCGTGCGCTCGTGGTGGCCTCTCCGTCTACCGTGTTTTCCTCCTGCCCTCCCCATGGCCCAGACATGAGTGGCCCCCTAGAAGGGGCTGATGGGGGAGGGGACCCCGGGCCGGCGGAATCCTTTTGCCCGGGAGGGGCCCCATCCCCTGGGCCTCCGCAGCACCGGTCTTGCCCTGGTCCCAGCCTGGCTGACGACACAGATGCCAACAGCAATGGCTCCAGCGGTAATGAATCCAATGGGCCTGAGTCCCGGGGGGCATCTCAGCGGAGCTCACACAGCTCCTCGTCGGGCAACGGCAAGGACTCGGCCCTGCTGGAGACCACTGAGAGCAGCAAAAGGTGTGTATGGGTGTGTGTTGCCAGGTCCCGGAGTACATCTTAGGAGCGGGCTGAGCTAGAGGACAGGCCCACGCTGTCGGCCACTTGCTCACCTTGGGCCTGCTGCTTCTCCCCCAGCACGAACTCTCAGAGTCCGTCCCCGCCCAGCAGTTCCATTGCCTACAGCCTCCTGAGTGCCAGCTCCGAGCAGGACAACCCGTCTACCAGTGGCTGCAGGTTCGTGGGGTTGAGGGCCAGAGGAGAAGCCTGGCCATGGTGGTGGTGGTGGGGGGCGGTGCCTAGGCCACCATCTGGGGCTCATGGCTCTGCCCCCTCCCTCCCCGTGGACCCTGCAGCAGTGAACAGTCAGCCCGGGCGAGGACCCAGAAGGAACTCATGATGGCTCTGCGGGAGCTCAAGCTTCGGCTGCCCCCCGAGCGCCGGGGCAAGGGCCGCTCTGGGACGCTGGCCACACTCCAGTACGCCCTGGCCTGTGTGAAGCAGGTGCAGGGTGAGTGGCGCTTCTGGGGACGGTGCGGCAGGCCCTGGGCTGCGGTCGGGAGGGGGGCGGTCTGCTCATGAAATCCCTTCGCCCTGCAGCCAACCAGGAGTACTACCAGCAGTGGAGCCTGGAGGAGGGCGAGCCTTGCGCCGTGGACATGTCCACCTACACGCTGGAGGAGCTGGTGCACATCACGTCCGAGTACACACTGCGCAATCAGGTCAGCGGCGGCCGCGCCTCCCCGGCCTGGGCACCCCCATCCCCCACGTGCGCAGCTCCTAAATTGACTTTTGTCCTCACTTCCCTAGGACACCTTTTCCGTGGCGGTCTCCTTCCTGACAGGCCGCATCGTCTACATTTCGGAGCAGGCGGGGGTCTTGCTGCGCTGTAAACGCGACGTGTTCCGGGGGGCCCGGTTCTCGGAGCTGCTGGCTCCCCAGGATGTGGGTGTCTTCTATGGCTCCACGGCCCCGTCTCGCCTGCCCACCTGGGGTGCTGGGACCTCGGCAGGTGAGGTCCCGGAGTGCTGGGAGGGGAGGGACAAGGGTCCTGAGCTTCTCCTCGCTGCGTTCTTCTTGGCGCCGGGTGAGGTGGGGGGGTCTTCCTAGTGCTTTTCTGGTCTGTTCCAGGTTCAGGCGCCAAAGACTTCACCCAAGAGAAGTCTGTCTTCTGCCGTATCAGGTGGGTTGGGGGAGGTGGGAGCCGCCCCCCTCCCACCTTCTGCTCCCCTGCTGCTTTGGTGTCTGGGCCGTGACCTTGAAGTGAAGGGTGGGTGGCTCTCTACTGAGTCAATAATGCTTCTTTCTCTCCCTTGCTAGAGGAGGTCCTGACTGGGACTCAGGGCCTCGGTACCAGCCATTCCGCCTCACGCCCTATGTGACCAAGATCCGGGTGTCCGATGGGGCCCCAGCACAGCCGTGCTGCCTGCTCATCGCAGAACGCATCCACTCGGGTTACGAAGGTGTGTAGGCCACGGGCCTGGCCTGGTAGGAGGGAAGGAGGAAGGGTGACTTCTCTAGGCTGGGGGAGAGGTAGGACTTGAGTCTGGGTGGCGTAGCTCAGCTCTTGAGATTTTTGGAACTGAGAGGGTAGGTAAGGATGAAGGTTTGAGGGGTGCCTGGGTGGCTCAGTCCATTAAGCATCTGCCTTTGGCTCAGGTTATGATCCCCAGGTCCTGGAATCGAGTCCCACTTGGGGCTCTTTGCTCACAGGGAGCCTGCTTCTCCCTCTCCTGAGCCCCCTGCTTGTGCTCTCTGCCCTACAAGTAAATAAAATCTTGAAAAAGATAAAAAGGGTGAAGGTTTGAGCCTGTTTTTATTTTTTTAAGATTTATTTATTTATTTGATTTAAAAAAAAGATTTATTTATTTTTATTTATTTATTTGACAGACAGAGATCACAAGTAGGCAGAGAGAGAGGAGGAAGCAGGCTCCCTGCTTAGCAGAGAGCCCGATGCGGGGCTGAGCTGAAGGCAGATGCTTTAACCCACTGAGCCACCCAGGTGCCCCTTGAGCCTATTTTTAGAGGGAGTATTGGATAAGCACCCTGAGCTAGGAGTGGGGAAAGGAGACTGCTTTGGTTCTCGGTTTCACTCTTGGTGTGGGGTAAGAGAATGGTTTACACCATCTCTGTAGTCTAAACATCCCTGGGCAGAGCCGTGGGGAGGATTACCAGCCAGCTTGGGCTCGAGGTGGCCCGGGGGACAGAGAAGCTGCACCATTCTGGATAAAACCCAATGGCCACTCTCCCTGTGCCTCAGCTCCCCGGATCCCCCCAGACAAGAGGATCTTCACCACTCGGCACACACCCAGCTGCCTCTTCCAGGACGTGGACGAAAGGTGAGCTCAGGACCTGGAGGAAAGTGGGATGCCCAGGGCCAAGGCCATGGCCTCTCTGATGCCACTCCCCCTTTCAGGGCCGCCCCGCTGCTGGGCTACCTCCCCCAGGACCTCCTGGGGGCCCCAGTGCTCCTGTTCTTGCATCCTGAGGACCGACCCCTCATGCTGGCCATCCACAAGAAGAGTGAGTCTCTCTTTTCCCGCTCTGCCTTCTCGGCCGTCTGTGGGCTTCTCGTGCGTGTGCTTTGTGGTTCTCTCGGGGCCCCGGTCTCTCGGATCTCCAGGGAGTGGCCCTCTGCTTTGCCCTTCTCTCCCTCCTGCTGACCCTCCCCTCGTTGCCCACACTCCTTCAGTCCTGCAGTTGGCCGGCCAGCCCTTTGACCACTCCCCGATCCGCTTCTGCGCCCGGAATGGAGAGTATGTCACCATGGACACTAGCTGGGCCGGCTTTGTGCACCCCTGGAGCCGCAAGGTGGCTTTTGTCTTGGGCCGCCACAAAGTACGCACGTAAGTGGGCCCTGCCCCAGAGCTGGCTTTGTGGGTGGGGTCTGTGCAGGCGGGGGCAGGTCTCAGCTTCCTGTCGCCCACCCTGCAGGGCACCCCTGAACGAGGACGTATTCACGCCGCCGGCCCCCAGCCCGGCTCTGTCTCTGGACTCTGACATCCAGGAGCTCTCGGAGCAGATCCACCGGCTGCTGTTACAGGTGACTGTGGAGGGGAGGGGCGTGGTGGTGAGGCAGGGCTGGGGAGCAGGGCTGAGACCTCTAACCCTTCCTCTTCCCACCTCAGCCCGTGCACAGCCCCAGTCCCACGGGGCTCTGTGGAGTGGGCCCCGTCGCTTCCCCGGGCCCTCTCCTCAGCCCTGGCTCCTCCAGTGACAGCAACGGGGGTGACGCCGAGGGACCGGGGCCTCCTGCGCCAGTGAGTGTCCATGTTCCACTCCCCCCCACCCTGGTGTCCCCCGGGTGCTTCCAGAGTCAGGGTGGGCAGGTCCGGAGGGGCTGAGCCCCATTCCTCTGCCTTTTCCTTCCCCTCCCGCTCTCACCGGGCGTCCACGCCTGCCCGCTGGTACCTCTCGGTGCTCTGCGCCCTGCCCCGACACTGGCCGCTCTGTCCCGCAGGTGACGTTCCAGCAGATCTGTAAGGACGTGCACCTGGTGAAGCATCAGGGGCAGCAGCTTTTCATTGAGTCCCGCGCCCGGCCTCCGGCCCGGCCCCGCCTCCCTGGTCAGTGGGTGAGGGTGTGGGTGAGGACTGAGACCTGGGGGTCCCCTGACTTTCGCCCCAACCCAGAGGAGCTTGTCTCTCCCTTTTCTCTCCTTGGTCCAGCCACATGCAAGGCCAAGACCCTTTCCTGCCAGTCACCAGACCCGGAGCTGGAAATGGTCCCTGCTCCCCTCCAGGCTCCACTCGCCTTGACCTCTGAGGAGGCCGAGAGGAAAGATGCGTCCACTTGTTCCTACCAGCAGATCAACTGCCTGGACAGCATCCTCCGGTAAGGCCGCCCTGGGACCTGCTCCCACTTGGGCCCCGCCCCCCCTCCACTCCCCACCCAGCCCAGGCCTTGCCCTCATGTGGTCTGGTCCTCCGCCAGGTACCTGGAGAGCTGCAACATCCCCAGCACGACCAAGCGGAAGTGTGCCTCCTCGTCCTCCTGCACCGCCTCCTCAGCCTCCGACGACGACAAGCAGAGGACGGGTCCGGTCCCTCTGGGGGCCAAGAAAGGTGGAGACCTGGCGCGTGTCCTGCCCCGGCTACCCCGTCCCGGCTCGCTGGCCCCGTGTCTCTGCACTTCTGCCTTCGGGGGGGCCCCCGCCTTACTCTGCCCTGTCCCCCTCCCAGCCTTCAGATTTGCGGACTTCTCCCTCCTGTCGGTCCCCCGGCCCCACTTCCTCCAAGGGCCTCCTGGTCGTAACTGGCACCGTCTCTCTGCGCAGATCCAGCACCGGCAGTGCTGTCCGGGGAGGGGGCCGGCCCACAGAAGGAGCCTGTGGTAGGAGGCGCCCTGAGCCCGCTCGCCCTGGCCAATAAGGCGGAGAGCGTGGTGTCTGTCACCAGCCAGTGTAGCTTCAGCTCCACCATCGTCCATGTGGGAGACAAGAAGCCCCCGGAGTCGGGTATGGGCGTGGAGACAGGGTTCCACTTGGTGGCTCGGCCAGAGCTCCCTCCTACCTGCCTGTTCCTTCCCCGTCTGGCCCCTAACGGAGAGAAGGAGGCCCCCAGCCTAGCTCGGGGCTGCTGCCTCTTGCTGTCCGTCCGCGCCAGCCTTTGCTGCCTTGTTCTTTCCCGGTCTTCTGTCAGTTTGCGCGCATAGCCTAGGGTGTGGGGCTCAAGCCCAAGGCGCCAACCCCAGAGTGTCTGAGGGCTAGGACTGTTGAAAACCCCCAAAGGGGCTTTGGGCCTCGTCCTGGAGCATGTGTGAGGGGAGAGCGAGGGGTGAGCTGCTCTTCTGAGGAGAGTCCTAGGGCATCATCCTAGGGTGCTGTCACTGGAGGGGACTCAGTGTCCTTTCTCACCCGGGGGACCGCTTTGCACGGAGAAGAGGGTCCAGAACCGGTGCTCAGCGGGGAGGTCAGGGATGCATCCAGGGCCTGGGCTTGGCCGTGGGGCAGAGGCCAGGGGTTGGCTGGGCTGCTGGAGGGGGGTGGTACAGGGTGGCTGTGGGAATCCCCGAGGTGACTCCAATGACCTTTTCCCCCTGTGTTTCCTTCCGCAGACATCATCATGATGGAGGACCTGCCTGGCCTGGCTCCAGGCCCAGCCCCCAGCCCAGCCCCCAGCCCCACGGTAGCCCCCGACCCCGCCCCAGACGCCTACCGCCCGGTGGGCCTGACCAAGGCTGTGCTGTCCCTGCACACACAGAAGGAGGAGCAGGCCTTCCTCAGCCGCTTCCGAGATCTCAGCCGACTGCGGACGCTCGATGGCTCCTCTCCGGCCCCCCTGGCCCCTGGCGAGCGAGGTAGCCACCCGGGATGTCCCTAAGCCTTGTGGTCTGCCTGGTCCAGGACCAGACTGTCGGGGGGCGGGGTGGCGCAGAGGGGTCTTGAGGGAGAGGTTCCTGCTCCAGGGACCCAGGCTGGGATGGCCTCCCCAACCAGGGCCGTGCGTAGGGACAGGCCCCTGGCTAGGCTCTTCACACTGGGTGGGGGTTCTGGGTGGCAGCCAGAGGAGGGCAGCCATGGGGGGCTGGCACTGAGATAGGCAGGTGGAGGCACTCTGCTCCAGGTAAGCTGCTTGGAGCCCAGCTTGGGGACAGGGGCACAAGTACGGCCTCTTCCCACCGAGGTGTTGCCGTTTAAGAGACCCGTGTAGACTCCTGGCTGGACAGGGGCCGGGCAAGCTGGGCCAGCTCCCGCCGGGGCCGGGGGCTTCGGGGGCAGGGTGTCAGCCCTCCAGGTGCCTGAGAGAGGCTCCCTGCAGGAGGACGCAGGACTCAGGACTGGGCTCTCCCACCCACCTCATCGCTCGAGCTAGGCCGAGCGCGGCCTCGACTGGCTGGAGGAGCGCCCAGGCTGGCATTGCTGTGGGAGCTTGGCGGAGGGACCGGAGCCGCCTGCCCCCGCGTCCATGGACCCACCTTGCTTCCTCCCATCGGCCACCGAGCCTCTGCCTTCCGTGCGCCCCCAGCTCCGCCCCACTTGTAACTTTTTCCCATCCTGGCTCCTTTTGCAATAAACCCCCCATGGCCCTGCCTCCTGTGTTTCTTCCCTGAAGGTCCCCTCTCCTCCCCAAAGGCCCTTCTTGATCTGGGGGGCTCAGAGGCCGAACTCTCTCCGGGACCTTCCCCTGCCCTCTTCCGGCTCAGAGTGGCAGGGTGGGGGGTGCAGGGACGCTCACCCCCAGATCGAGGCCCTCACTAACCCTGGTCTCTCCCCACAGGCTGCCACCATGGTCCTGCACCCCACGGTCGCCGACAGCACTGCCGCTCCAAAGCCAAGCGCTCCCGCCACCACCAGACCCCCCGGGCCGATGCCCCCTGTTATGGCTCCCACCCGCCGCCTGTGTCACCCTCGGCCCCCTGGCCACCCCCACCAGCCACTACTCCCTTCCCAGCTGTGGTCCAGTCCTACCCTCTCCCAGTGTTCTCCACTCGAGGAGGCCCCCAGCCTCTCCCCTCTGCCCCCACGGCTGGGCCCCCTGCAGCTTTCCCTGCCCCACTGGTGACACCCATGGTAGCCTTGGTGCTCCCTAACTACCTGTTCCCCACCCCATCCAGCTATCCCTATGGGGTAGCCCAGACCCCCGCCGAAGGGCCTCCCACCCCCGCCTCCCACTCCCCTTCTCCGTCTCTGCCCCCGCCAACCCCCAGCCCTCCTCGCCGGCCGGACTCTCCGATATTCAACTCCCGCTGCAGCTCCCCGCTCCAGCTGAATCTGCTACAGCTTGAGGAGCCCCCACGTGTTGAAGGGGGAGCTGTTGCAGGGGGCCCTGGGAATAGTGCTGGGCCCCCGCCCTCCAGCGAGGAGGCCACTGAGCCAGAGGCCAGACTGGTGAGCACTGGCCCCCTACCGCATCCTCTTACCAGGCCCCACACAGCCCCCCTTCCCCTGCTCCTCTTCCTCCTTGGGCTCCTCCCTGTCCCCAGCCCATCTGGTGCCTTGGTCTCCAGCAGATGTTGTCACAGGGTGGGAGACCCCAGCTGAATTTCTGAACGAGGCAGAAATCCGCCGCCTCATCTGTGGAGTGGGGACGGTCCTGTCTGTCTGACAGGTGGGAGGACATCCCCGTAACTTCTGAGAGCGCTTCAGCCTCCTGGAAAGGGCCCGGTGTTGTGCCCCTCGTCTTCGGCAGCTCTCTCCTCTGCTCCCGGCCCGCCCTGTCCTGGAGCTGGGGACAGAGAGCGCTGGGGTTGGGTGTGTCCCCCCAGCCAGTGGAAGTAGTCGCAGGAAGCCTGGGTGTCGATCCCTTAATCCTGTCCTGTTCCCCTCCCTGCCCCCTCCCCCAGGCGGAGGTGACCGAGTCCTCCAACCAGGACGCGCTGTCGGGCTCCAGTGACCTCCTAGAACTGCTGCTGCAGGACTCCCGCTCCGGCACAGGCTCTGCCGCCTCCGGCTCCCTGGGCTCCGGCCTGGGCTCTGGCTCTGGCTCGGGCTCCCACGAGGGAGGCAGCACCTCAGCCAGCATCACACGTGAGTGGCCCCCCGGCCCCCCAAACACCTCCGCCCCAGGGCAGGACAGGGACGCGGGCGTCGGGAGGCCAGGCCCCGGCTTCGCTGAGCAGTCTGGGCCCTTGGGCTGCAGATGTGGCCTTGAGGGAGGGCTTGGGAGGCCCTGGGGTGGGGGCACCGGCCTGACTCTGGTGGCTGGGCACCCCCCACCGCCCCCCCCTTCACAGCCAGTAGTCAGAGCAGCCACACGAGCCAGTACTTCGGCAGCATTGACTCTTCTGAGGCCGAAGCCGGGGCTGCCCAGGCCAGGGCTGAGCCCGGGGACCAGGTCATTAAGTACGTGCTCCAGGATCCCATCTGGCTGCTCATGGCCAACGCTGACCAGCATGTCATGATGACCTACCAGGTGCCGTCCAGGTGAGGAGGTTCAGAGCCCCCCTCCCCCCGCCCCGTTGGACCAGTGCTGGTTCTAGAACTTGGGGTTTTCTTTTCCCGGGCTGGCTCTGCCCTGCCCCTGCCTCTGGGATACCAACATCAGTTCCAGGGGCGGGAATAAGCTTTCCTGGGCTCAGAAGTGCCGAACTCCCAAAGCCCCAGTTGAAAGGAGGAGCAGGAGGCCGTGGGTGGGGAGAACGGCAGCCTCCTGGACTCTGGCCCTGGCTCCCGCTCCCAGCCTCTGCCGTTGGAACCCCTTCCCCCGGCAGGGACGTGGCCTCTGTGCTGAAGCAGGACCGGGAGCGGCTCCGGGCCATGCAGAAGCAGCAGCCTCGGTTCTCAGAGGACCAGCGCAGGGAACTGGGTGCCGTGCACTCCTGGGTCCGGAAGGGTCAGCTGCCTCGGGCCCTCGATGTGATGGTAAGAGGCGTCTGGGCCAGGAGAGAGAAGGGAAGATCAAGGCTGGGGCTGATCCCCTCTTTGTCCTTGGGTGGTTAATTCTGAAGAAGGTTCATTGCGCTGTTTGCTGCTGGGTTGGATAGCGTTTAACCACACAAGTGGTTATAGGCCTTGTCTGGGCCAATCCTAGGCCGAGTGACCTGGCGACTGTCTCCTAGTGGGTCTAGGTCGGGGGTGCGGTACACTTTCCTATCTCGTTGGCCCGCGTGCATCTGTGTGGACGAGTGTTTCTTTGGGAGGACACTTTGGGAAGTACTCCTGGGCTGGGGGACAGGGGAGAGCTGGGGTGGCTGGTCAGCAGGGAGCACCTCGCCTGACTCACGCCCTTTCTCCCTCCAAGGCCTGTGTGGATTGCGGCAGTAGCACGCAAGACCCTCGCCACGCTGATGACCCCCTCTTCTCGGAACTGGATGGACTGGGACTGGAGCCTATGGAAGAGGGCGGAGGAGAGGGTGAGGGAGGGGGTGGGGGTGGGGAGGGCGAGGGCGGAGAAGAGGCCCAGGCTCGAGCTGGGGCCAGGGTCTCCAGCTCTCAGGACCTGGCCATGGAAGAGGAGGAACAAGGTGGGAGCTTATCCAGTCCAGCCTTACCTGCCACAGAAAATGGCACGAGCTAGACCACGTTTGGGGGCCCCCTCTGGCAGTGCATGAGAAGCTTCCTTCTCCCGCGTTCCACCTCTCAGAACTCCGATGTGGCTGGACCAACCAATAGGAAACTGCCCCAGCTTCTCCCTCTTAGGGGGCAGGACCCCCATCAGCCGCCCAGGACCCAGGGGCTGCCTCCAGCTTCTGGGGGTACAGAGTGGGGGCTTCGTCAGCCCAGCCCAGAGAAGCCTCATCTCCCACCTCTGGTGAGGAGCCTTTCCTTCCCCCGGACGAGGATGCTGACACGCTGCTCAAGTGGTCTCCGAGTCCGGTCCCTGCGGGTTGGGGCTGCACTCACTCACTGGGGGAGACCGCCCTCTCTCCCACCTCCTCCCTAAAGGGGACAGGGAGGGCCCAAGGGCGGCGGTCCAACCCCGAGCTGCTCCAGGGTGGGGGAGGTTGGTGGACCATGGAGTCCCTGGTGCTGCCCCTCAGGTGGGACCCGGTGTTCTCAGCTGTACCCTCTACCGATGGCATTTGTGTTTTTGATATTGTGTCTGTTGTTATTTTTTAATACAAAGAGGAAAAAGAAAACAGGACTTTGTGGAATGAAACGTGGGGGTTGGGGGCAGCGAGCTCGTTGTGGGGAGGTGTGGCCCCAGCCCTCTGCTCTGCACACCCTGTCGGGCGGCGGGG
Source organism: Mellivora capensis (assembly GCA_004024625.1). NCBI lineage: Eukaryota > Metazoa > Chordata > Mammalia > Carnivora > Mustelidae > Mellivora > Mellivora capensis. Next base: position 60,953 of record PISX010005787.1, on the reverse strand, counting down.
CCTTGTCGAGCCCGGAAGATGTCCACCTAACTGCGACCCTGTGGCCCCCCTCTCCCGCCGTCCCCCCCCCCCCCCGTCATCTTGCGTCAGCTGGGTGTGTCGCGGGAAGGGGGTGGCGGCTGGTACGCCCGCCCAGCCTGTGGGGGCCCCGAAGCAGGTGAGGGTGTTTAGCTGCTGGGTCACCCTGTCACCACGCAGAAGGCCAATCCAAGGGGGCGGCGGGACTTGAGGTCACGTACCCACCCACGGTCGAGTCGGGCCCCCGAGATGTGGGAGACGGGAGGGGCGGAGCGTTAAGCCACCGGCTCGGGACCTGGAAAAGGAGGGGAAAACCTTGGGACCCACGTCATGGAGGACCCGCGGCGACCGTCGTGTTGCGGGTCTGACCTACCGACTCCCCCGAGTGGCTGATCTACCTTCAGACTGAGGGTGCCTCCCGCCGGCGCCGTGGCTTAGCTGGTTAAAGCGCCTGTCTAGTAAACAGGAGATCCTGGGTTCGAATCCCAGCGGTGCCTGGCCCCGCAGGAGGCGGTATATTATTGCTGCGAGGGCGACGCGCTGCCCGCCCTGGGACATCCTGAGCAAGATTCTTATTCCTCCCCGGCCAGTCCCACCTCGAGCTTTCCCCTCCCGCGCACTTTTAGTGGAAATTCGCAGGCTGACTCCCGCCTCGCCTTCGGGAACCGGGCTGACGCGGGCATCCCTTGCGTTCGAGGACGTGGGACCCTGGCCTTGGGCTCGGGCTCATTTTGCTCGAGCGGCGCGGAGCGGTGGGCGGGGAGGGAGAGCGCGGGCAGCGAGCACCGCGGCTTCCGCAGCGCGGCGGACAGCCGCAGGGGGAGGCGCACGCGCACAGACGTCCCGAGGCCGGGGGGCGGGGCCGGCGGGAGGAGGGCCCGTTGATAGGCAGCTATAGTGGCGCGGGCCCCAAGCCGCACGCGGCTGTGATGGCCGAGTGGTTAAGGCGTTGGACTCGAAATCCAATGGGGTCTCCCCGCGCAGGTTCGAATCCTGCTCACAGCGTGTGTACTTTTGGGAAGACGCGCGACCGTAGCCTTCGGAGGAGAAAGCCATTCGTTTTCCTTGTGCTTTCTCCCCTGGGGGAAGATACCGCATTTATTCTCGGGGCCTCGGCCACCCGCGACCAACGCGCGAGCGCCCCCTCGCGGGCCTTACGCTCCGGCCTGCGCCTCCTCCCACGGGTGTGTCCTGAGACACTCACCGAACTACTAATTTGAATCCTTCACGTCCCCAAACCCGGGCGGCAGTCGTCTTACATCCCCCTTGCCCCTCCCCGCTGCAAGTCTCCCATACGACTGTTTCATGTCTTCTTTCGCTCCAAACCACGAGTCCCTTCTTCCTCCCTCGGCCTGCCTTCCTGGTTCACTGAGAAAATAAGGCGTTCTGGAGAGATTTCCCCATCGATATCAAGTCTCACCTGCCTACCTACCTGCATGCATGCCTGCCTGTGGTTACATGCTTCTCCCTTCCCTCAATGGTGTAGATGAACCTTCCTTCCACCCCACCAAGGCCAAACCCTGTGCTCACCAGATCTCCCGTTCTCCCGGCCCGCAAGGGCTCAAGGACGTTGCTCTCCGTCCTGTTGCATCAGTTTTCCTCTCTAGCTGGAGTACTCCCATCAACCTGCACACATTCTGAAACGTATTCCGACTTGGAACAAGCAGGACAACAAAAACTCTCCTGACACCACACACACCCACCCCGCCTCTCTCATCCCCTCCTCCGCAAAACATGTTATCATTTACCTACTCTCCGCCAACTCCATCTTCCATTCTCCTTTGAACCCTCTCCAATCAAGTGCCACCCAACCCCATTGGTCCAAGATGCTCTTGTTAAGGTTACCAAATGACCATGCATTGCTAAACCCATTGATCACTACTTACCCATGTTTAGTACCTCCCCTCAGAAGCGCTCTCTTCACTTGCCCTCTGAGACTCCCTAACTCTTCTGATTTTCCGTCTACATCATTAGCAGTTCATGCACAGACTCCTTTGCTGGCTGATCGCCTTCTAGATCTATAAAGGTCAGCATGTTCCCACCGTTCTGTTTTCCAACCTCTTCTCTATCTGTATTCATGCCCTTAGTGATCTCTTTAAATATCAACTAATAATACATTAATGTATCCAAAATGTTAATCTCCAGCTCCACAACGCTTTCCTGAATTACAGATGTATATATGCTATTATCTACTTATCGTTTCTGCCTGGATATCTAACATCATTTTCGTTTGTGATATCTAATCACCAACAAAATGGCCAAACCACCCCTGAAATGAGCTTCACCTGTAGACCTTCTGTCTCAGAAAGTTCCATTTCTTCAGTTGGTCAGACTAAAAACCTTAGGATCATCCTTGATTCTCTCTCTTTCTCACACACATGCTCCACATCGAATCAATCAGTAAGTTCTTATTTAAAACATGTTAAAAACTCGGCTCCTTGTCACCATGTCACCACTACACCCTGGTCTAAGCCACCCACATCTCTCACTGAGATTATTACAAAGCCCCCCTGATTATTTCCTTGCTTCCTTTCTTTTCCTTGTTCCATTGCAGTCTACTCTGAACACATTGGGCATAGGGATACTTTCAAGACATAAATAAGATTCTGTCATTCCTCTCTTTAAAATCTTCCAATAGGATAACAATATGAAGTCATGATTTTTAACGTGTGTGGTTGTAGCAATAAATGTATGCTAAAGTGACATATAAACATACATACATAAACATAAACAAGCACACATATATACCTATATATTTCCTAGCTCTTTCCACTGAGAAAGCCTAGAAGAAATGATAAACAAATAGCAATAAGCACACAAGGGACCAGATCTTGGTTCCAAAATACTATTCCCCTCCAGATGCTTGAGTGGCTCAGTTGGTCAAGCCCCTGCCTTCTGCTTGGGTCATGATCCCAGGTTGCCAGGATCAAGTCCCACATCAGGCTCCTTCGGGAACCTGCTTCTTCCTCTCCCTCTGCTCCTCCTGCTCTCTCTCTGTCAAGTAAATAAATAAAATCTTTTAATAAATAAATAAATAAAATATCATTCTCCTCTAAAATAAACCAGGGCTCCTACAGAAAAAGGCTGATTCCAGGGCTTCAGTTAGGGAATTACAAGATGGTCTTGCAACATTTTGTTACACAGGAAATTAATGTTCAAAGAATTTGGGGTCTCTCTAAAAAAAAAAAAAAGACATAGCAGGGAGGGGTTACAGCTAAAGGAGCTCCTGCTGGCTAAATCTAGGACAAATTGAGCATTAAAATCAGTAGTGATTATGATGGATTATAATTCCTTGAATCAGGTAAAACTCCAAAGTTCGTAGCAGTATAAATAAGTAAAATGGGAAGGAAGGGGATGGCTTTTTTTTTTTTTGACAGTAAACTGGCAGCTAATAAATATTGATTTAGAAATCATCAATGATCGCCTCTCGGCCTTTTGTCTAAGATCAAGTGTAGAAATCATCAATGAATACGAAAGTAGAGAGTGAAACTCAATGGGGCTGTAAGTAGCAGAGTCTCAGGGTGTGTTCCTACAAGTTATATATTAATTACTCGTCGGAGCGGGGAATAACGTTACAGTGCACAGCCCTGGCCAACCCCATCTAACCAAGTGACCAAAGTCAGTATCTCAGTGTCGAGGCAAACTGACCCTGTGTCTTCTGATGCGACAACACGGAAAACGGAGAGGGACCTGGTGTCACTTCCAGGTGATGTCCCTGCCAAGAAGACATACTCCGAATAACTTGATTCTAACCGTGAAGAAACATCTGACCCACCAAACAACAGTCCGAACTCTTCAAAACTGTGAAGATCAACAGCGAAGCTTCTTCCAGATCCAATGAGACGGAAGGGACCTGGCCCTGATACTCGACCACGTGATCCTGGACTGGGTCCCGCGACAGGATAAAAGAGCTTCGTGAACATCCCTGAAACGCTTGAGGAAATCTGAATACGGACTGAGGGATGAAATAATGGTATTTTATTAATTTTCATATCCCAATAGTAATAATATTGATAACTGTACAGGTGTGTTGAAAGTGTTAGAAATGGAACAAGACAAAAAAAGAAGCGCTAGTTGTGGGGGTAGGGGGGAAGGGCCCTCCAATGCACCCTCATCTCCCTCAGAAATGGGTGATTCCTGACAAAGTCCTGGGAACCAGCTGTAGGGTCCCAGGGGATCAGGCCCTGCGTGCCCCCCCCCCCCCCCCGGCTCTCTGATCTAAGCTCCGGCGCTACCTCCATTCTGGCCCGGCCAACCTTGTCCCAGGTCCGCCATCTGCTCCTTTGACAAACCAGGCATGGCGTCCCTCAAGACCTTCCTGCCAGCCCATCTCTGCCTGGAGAGCTCTTCCCTCAGGCACTCCGGCCGCTCTCCCCTCGTAAATTTCACCTTCTCAGTCCTTCTCTGCTCATACCCTCTGCAGTTACAGTTCCCACTCTCCCCTCCTTTGCTGGCTTTTCTCCAAAGCACTTAACTGGCACCTCACAAATCCGTTTTGCATTATGTTCCTGTGACTGTTTCCCCTACAAGAACGTGTGGCCTGTCGGGTGGGGATTATCCCGTTTTGTTTTGGGCTCTTCGGTGATTTCCATCCTGATTCTTCCCTTGCCCCCCCCCCCCCCCCCCCCCCCCCCCCCCCCCCCCCCCCCCCCCCCCCCCCCCCCCCCCCCCCCCCCCCCCCCCCCCCCCCCCCCCCCCCCCCCCCCCCCCCCCCCCCCCCCGCCCCCAGTCCCAGGGCCTGGTCCTCCTACTTCCCAACCCCCAAACCTCCAGGACCCAACCCTCCAGGAACTCCCCCTACCCAGGACCCAGGGGGGGTCCCAGGAAGCCAGCCTCCCCTTTGAAGAACAAAGAGGAAGGAGCTGAACCTTGGAACCCAGGCCTGGGGAGACGTCCCAGCGGGGGAGGGGAAGCTCAGGACACTCCACCAGCTGTGCTGTCTCAGTTCCTGGCCCCGCCTCCCGCCTCCCTGGGGGCCCAGCGCGTGTGGGACACGAGCTCCCCTCCCCCAAGCCCAGATGCTGTCACTGTTGGACAGCGGTGGCCAGGAAGAGGCCGGAGGCCCAGACACCCATACACACACCATGGGCAGCGGACCCACAGCCAGGCCCACAGGGACAGAGGCCCCCACCCCAGACCCTCAGAAACCCTGGGCATCCGCCTGGAGGGTGGCCTCTCACCCTCATATTTGCAGGGGGAGCCGCAGCTGGAGAAAATCATGCAGCCGGGACCCTGGGGCTCAGGTTTTGAGGGCCTGATATGTCTATAATTTGGGAGGGGGCTTTTAAAGAAAATAATACAAAAATAATGGTAAATGGTACTTTTGTACCGAGATCACAAATTGAAAACAAATTGGACAGATGCCACCAATGTCACCAAGTCCGGGAAAACAACTTCTTTGCATTCATGAGCTGCCTTCATGTCTCTGTACTACTTTCCACAGACCAGCTACTGGTTCTATGTCCAGTCTTGCTCTCCTCCACCATCCATGTACTCACAGTGACAAGAGCCACACGACACACTCATATGGTGTGTGCCTTGGCTTTGTGCCTTCAAGGCCTGGTGATGGACACAGGCGATGGGAGCTTCCTGGAACTCATTCCCACACCGGGGTAGCCGGGCAAACCCACTATATGTGGCAGTCCCTGGGAACCACTTTGATGTAGCCCATGAAGCTGGACATTGTATGTCTCCCCAAGTCACCTCTGTAACTGGATCCTAAAACGGCGACAGCCACCGCAGCCCCAGAGGGACAGAGTGGCAGGCGGGCAGAGTGGACAGAGACAACGGTCTTCGCCGTTTACAGCTAAAACATCTTATTTTTGCCAGTTTTAGAGAAGGACATGGCCATGTGAACACGTTTTCTAGGGCTTTCCCCGCCCCCCCTCCGCCGAAGCCCATGTAGGGGGGGTCCTGAAGTATGAAATGAATTAATTTCGTGGTGGATTGGCCTCTGCACTTGAAACTTTGGATCCCACATTTCAAATGGACTTAACCTGCCAAGAAATCCTACTCCTCTGGCCTACGAGGCTTCGAGGCTTTTCCTAGTCTCCCAAATGAACATTTCCCACCTTCTTCCTCCTCAAAGGACCTTATAAGCACTCTCCCCTCCAGCAGTGAGCTGGACTCTTTCTTCTTTGAGGAAATGAGAGCAAGAACTTGTCTCACCCTTCCTGCACCCCAACTGACCCACACCCTCTGACTCCCCCCATCTCCCTGTGGGCGAGGAGGAGCTTTCCCTGCTACCTGAGGCTGATTTCTCTACCAGGCCCAGGAGCCTACCATCCTGCCCGAGCCCTCCTCCCTGCCCTCCCTCCCTGGGCTACTCCCTTATCCTCCAGGATGGCCCCGTGTCCCTGGCTGCCACACACTATTCTGCTCACCATTCGTGGCAGAACTTGCTGGAGACTGGAGACGTCTATGGTTGCTGTCTCCATGCCTTCACCCCCATTCTTCAGTCAGTCCCCCCTAGTGGGACTACACTCAGGCTCCCCTCCCCCCAGGTCATCTGTGACCTGTGATGGTCCCTTCGCTCTCACTCTTGTCCTTATCTGACCTCCCAGCAGCTTAGCTAGAACAGGTGGCTCCCTCCTTTATACACTTGCTGTTCCTGGCTTCCCAATTTTCTGTCCCAGGGACACCGGCCTGGGACAAGCTCCCACTCCTTTGGCTTTTCTGCTGCCTTCCCCATCTGTCTAGATTCCTTTGCCAGTTCCTCTCCGCCACCACCTCCTCCTCCTCCTCTTCCTCCCCCCCCCCCACTAGCCTCTAAGTGATGGGCGGAGGGGAGGTGTCCACAGCTCCTTGTTCAGCCCCTCTCTTTTCTCTCCACATTCTCTCCCTGGGTGCTCTAGTCTCAGCATTAAATCCATCTATCTCCCAGTGACCCACCCACACTATCCTCTACCTCTGACCCCCAACTTCATATATCCTTGGCCTACCTGTGGTTTCCACTTGGATGTCTAAGGGGATCTCAACTAAGCTAACTAGAGAGTAATGTTTGGTCTCTCTCTCCAAACCTTCCCCAAAGCTCCACTAGCCCAGCATTTGCCCATTTGTGGTCGCAGTAAAAGGCACCATCATCCAGCCTGTTACTTGAGCCAAAAACCAAGAAGTAACCCGTTCAATTCCGTCTCCACTGCCTCCACCTCATACACGCCAACATCAATGTCTTCTTGTCTAGAAGACTGTTCAGCAACCCAAATGATCTCCCACACAGCAGCCAAAGGGGTCATTTAAAAGAGAAGTCCATGAATATGACTTTGCCCATTAAAATCCTCCACTTGCTTTCCCTTGCACTTAAGAATATAATCCAAAGTCCTTGCTGAGTTTCTAAAGCCCTGTGTGATGGGGCCCCGTCTCTCCCTCTTATCTCTGCTTCACTCCAAATCCTTCCTGCCAGGGACGTTGGCTCTCCTTCTCTACTTCCCACAAGTAAAGTCCACTCCTGCCCCAGAGCCTTTGCACTTGCTGTGTCTGTCACCTGCTTCTCTCTGTGGGATTTGCTGGGCTGAAATATCTCCTCTTGCTGCGTTCTTCGTTATTTTCTGTACTCCTCTCCCCCCATAATGTAGGTTCAGGAGAGCCCAGACCCAGGGCACCCTCAGTGCCTACCCATACTTGGCACCCAGGAGGCACTCCATAAATGCCGACTGAGTAACTGGGCGGCCGCGCTCGCAGACAGATGCCCAGATTGTTGTACACTTTCCTGCTGGGAGCCACGGTCGCGGCTGCGAGTAGCCAAGAGAGCATCCCGCGTCACCGACACAATCCAGAGACAGGAACCCCCGGATGAAACAGACAGAGGGCAGAAGGCCGAGACCGAGCAGGCCCAGGGCGAGCTCGGGAGAGAGACCCCGAGGCCCGGGCCCGCAGGAGTCCGGGCAGCCGCGGAGCCCAGCGGAGAGAGCGGCGGCGAGCCGGAGGCGAGGGGGCCGGGGTCGCCCCCGCCCCATCTCCTCCTCCGTCCCCCTCCCGCCCGGCTCCCGAGTGGCCGCAGCAGCTGGCGGGGGCGCCCGGCCGCCCGCCGGCCCGACGCGTGCGGGATCAAAGCGGCCGGGAAGGGGCGGGCGGGGAGGCGGCGGGGAGCCCGGAGGTGCGAGCGAGCTTCCCAGGGGCCGGCAGGAGCGTGGGAGCGCAGAGCGCCCGGAGGGGCCAGAGACCCGGAGAGACCGCGAGAGATCAGAGACCCCGCGCGCCGGAAACGAGCCGCGCGGGCGGGAGCGGCCGGAGCTAGAGCGGCGCGGACGCAGATGCAGACGCTGCGGGGACACCTGGCGAGAGTCGCGGCCGCCGAGCGCGCCGCGGGGAGGGGTGCGGCCCAGGAAGCCGGCGGCGCCGAAAGGCCGGGCCCCACGGACGTGGAAGAAGCAGGCGCGCTCCGGAGAGAACAGAAGGCAGGAGAGAGCGAGCGCGGGAGAGAAGGGCCAGAAGAGCTGGGACTCGGGGAGCGCAAGGCGGGAAGGCCCCGCCCCTCCCCCGCGGAGGGTGGGAGGACCCCCGGGGCAGGGATCCGAGCGGCGGGTCCTTTCTCAGGGTCACGCCTGCGGAGGTGCGGGGCCGGGGGGCGGAGGGAGGGGTGTGGAAGGCAGCAGGACCCCGGGGATGGGAGGAGGCTCGGAGGGCGGGAGGCGGGGGGGGGGGGACCTTGGGAATCCTGATCGGGACCCAGAGCCTCCAATTCTGCCATAGGGTAAAAAAGTCGAGTATTAATATTTGCTAGAAATGTTAGACAGAGATGCTTCTCATACATTTTATTAGACTTCTCCCTTATCTGGGGACAAGAGGGAGGGGGGGAAAAAAGGCAAAGTTGTGCATTGGCCGGGAATCGAACCCGGGCCTCCCGCGTGGCAGGCGAGAATTCTACCACTGAACCACCAATGCAAGTGCCTGCAAACTTTCGGTGACTCTACGTGAGCTTGGAAGAGGTGGAGGCGGCCGTGCTCAGACAGAAGGTGCCGGCCGGGGGCGCGGCGGAGGAGTGGCCCGGAGTAGCTGACGGGGGTGGAGCGCCAGGCTAGCTTTCCTCCCGCCCGGATCCGGCCGCCCGGCCATAAAGTCGCCCCATATGGCCAGGGGCGGCCCCACACCCGGGTGCGAACAGCCCGGGGCCCCGAGCCTCGCGTGCAGGTGAGAAAAACTCAGCCCGAGCGCAGGTTCCCAAGGAGGGGGGCGAGGGGGGCTGCTGGGGACCACACATCTGCGCTCCCATTTGGCCCAGGTAGGGGGAGGTGGGATAGACCGGAGGCCCTGATCCCAGATGGGAGCGCCCTCCCCAAGGTCTGTGTCTGTCCGGGTTCGGGCTTTGGCGAGGCAGGCTCCGAGAAAAAAAACCAAACCAAAACAAAACCCCAAGGTGTGGAGAGGCCCTGGGAGGGCGGGAGGGCCTCGCCGGCCTCTGACTCCGCAGCTTATCTTCCGACTGGGTCTGCAACCTTGTCTTTGCGCGCGTCCTTGTCCGGAGCAGTCCGGGTGACCCGCGAAAATCTCTGATTTTATCTTCTCAGACACTTTATCCGGAAGCCTCCGAGTGCTCACGTACCATTCTGCAGAGGGTCGTGTTCTTGGTTTGAGGTGGGTGTTGATGATCGCTTTTTGTATCTTTCTTGTCTCTTTAAGAAAACTGCCTGCTCCCTGCTCCCCCATCCGCAGGAGGGGTCCCCAGGATCAAGCAGAATGAGCACGACTTATGTCAGGTGTCCTGGAAACCACACGCCGGAACCTCCTAGAATTAGTTTTGAATCAAATACTTCTAAGTGGGAAGGTCTCTCCACCCTTGCTCCCTCTTTCTTGAGGGTCGCGCTCTTCCCCAGTCCAGCCATCGGGCACTGTGACCCTCTCTCCCTAGTGTCTACTTCGCTCTCCTCTATTGTAGCACTTGATAACACACCGGCTTTTGCACTCGGTCCTGTAAGGAATAAGCTGGGCTTCTGGTGCTTTTATGTCAGCTCCGCCCGCCCAAGCCTAGACCAGGGTGTGCAGAGTTGGGGGAATCGAATAAGGTTCACTAAGATCGCACAGAGAGGCTCGTTCGCCTCCGGGCAGGGCCCCAGCACGCTCAGGGTGGATTACCCATTTAGGAAGTGGATTTTGGGGGGAGGTGTATAAGGTCCACTGGACTGAGGGATAAGGTCCCCCCGGCTGAGGGATGCTGACTTTTATTTCAGAGTCGTGGGGGAACAGAGAACCCCCAAGAAAGCTGCGATTGGTGGTGGTGGTGGACTCTGAACTTCATTCCTGAGGCCTGTCCCAAATCACTTCACCTCCCTCTCCCCCTAATAACCTCCTCCTTTCAGCTGGGTTCCGCCTCATTATACAGCCTTGAGGGTCCTTAAACCAGCCAGTGCTGCATTGGCCCCTCATTTCCCACACTCCCAGGCCAGTTCCACTCCTTCCCCTCCCCCTTGCGCTCCTCCCCTTTCCGGGAGCCTCGTGCCCCGGGGCCGCGCGGGGAGGGATCTGGGTGCCGAAGGGGGCGGGTCCGGGTCCTACACCCCCCCCCCGCCCCCGCCCCAGGAGCCCGCGGGATATAAGGAGCCTGGAGGGCAGGGGCTCGGTCCACACCAGGGTCCGGAGGAGCGATGGTCACTCGGGATCGAGCGGAGAATAGGGACGGCCCCAAGGTGAGAGACGGGAGGGAAGGGAGCAGAGGTCCTTGGTCCGGTCCGGGGACCCCGTCCCTGAGACCCTGGGTGAGGAAAGAGGCTGGAGTCGCAGGGTTGGAAGGGGGAGAGGTGCATGGGGAACCCAGGGCGCCAGGAGCTGGGAATGAAACTGCATAGTATGAAGGAGGGGACGAGGTCAGAGCAGGGGCTGTGTGGGCAGCAGAAGTAGAGGGCTTGGGTTTGGGTAATGGAATGTGGCACCTTGCGGCTTGCAGGGCGTGGGGAGCCGGGAATTTGAGTGAAATAAGCGAGGGGAGCACAGAACTAAGGGAGGCGGGTGGAAACAAAAAGCAGAGAGGCGAGGCACTTGCTCCGCGCGCGTCGTGATCCAGAGCGGGCCCAGGGCAGCCTTAGAGAGAAGGCCCGGAAGGCACTGGTTCCAGAGGCCTGAGACCGGGTGGAAGCTTTTAGAACCAGTGGAGAAAGCTGACTGCATAGACGGGTTAGAGGGCGAAGAGGAGGCGCGGTCGCCCTGGGTATCTCCCTTTCTATACTCAGGGCCGGAACTCAAAGCCCGGCACCTTACGGGCCACGTGTCTGGGCGCAAAGAGGGCCCGCAAAGTTCTCCACTGAGACAGAGAGACTGCACGAGACGGAGACGTAGAGAGAAAAGAGGAGGAGAAGGAGAGACACAGAGGGGAGGAGGGAGGCCAAGACTGAGAGAGGAGAATGCAGAAGACCCGGGAGAGAGAGGAGGCGAGCTACAGACATTGACCCTGAGGGCGCAGGGAGGGAGGGGGAGCGGAGAGGGATCCGAAGGGCCCGGCCGGAGGCTTTCGCTGGGGTGTCCGGGAAGGAGTGGGCTTGGGACTCTCCCAGCGGCGGGATCCGCATGCCCGCGCGGCCGCGCTGAGTCTCGGTCCGGTCGGCCCGCTTTCCCTTTCCTGGTGGTCGCAGATGCTGAAGCCGCTGGTGGAGAAGCGGCGCCGGGACCGCATCAACCGCAGCCTGGAAGAGCTCAGGCTGCTGCTGCTGGAGCGGACCCGGGACCAGGTCAGTCCCCGGGCCGTCCTCAGCGTCCCGTCCTCGCGTCCCAGGGCTTCCTTCTGGGGTGGGGACACATGCTGCACTGGCGACCCAGGCCCCAAGGCATCCTGACCCGAGCCCCGCCCTTGGAATCCCATCCCAGAGCCCCCTCTCGCTCTCAGAACGCGATCTTCATCCACCCCTCGGGTCTCTAAGTTTCACACCCGGCCCTGTAAATTTCACTCCCAGGGTCGGTCAGTTTTCAACCTCTGGGTCTGTAAACTCTCCCCCCCCCCCCCGCCCCGAACCCCCTCAGGCAGGGTGGTTAATTTCAGTCCCCGGGTTTGCTGTTTCAAACCCCCTCCTCGCCCTGGGGGTTGGTTTCCTGCCCTCGGGTCGGACGGTGTGGGCTCACGGTTTCCCGGGTCCATTCTTGGTCATCACCACTCCGCATTCGGCCGCGCGCTCCGTGGGCAGCGCGCACACGCGATCGGGGGCACCCCCAGCTCCCGCATCCCCCTCCCTTCTTCCCCCTGCCACTTCCCCCTCTCTCCCCACCCCTCTCTGTCTTTGCGCCCTCCCCCTCCCGTCTGTAGAACCTCCGCAACCCGAAGCTGGAGAAAGCAGAGATACTGGAGTTCGCCGTGGGCTACTTGAGGGAGCGAAGCCGGGTGGAGCCCCCGGGTACAGCGCGGGGGTGGGGCAGCGGAGGGCGGCAGGGGGGATTCACCGAGGCCGGGCCGGGGTAGCTGGGGCGGACCCTGCGATGGACGGTGGGCTTGGGAGTGGTAGGCTCTGCTCCGAGGCGAGGTTAATAACACCCGCGCGTGTCTGTCTCTCTGTCTCCCTCATTTTCTCCCTCTGTCCGGCCATCTGGCTTCCTGTCTCTGTCCGTGCGGCTGTCGCGCCTCGGTATCTCTGCGCCCCGCCCCTTCCCTCATCCCTGCTGGGCCCCTGCCCTGCCCGCCCGCGCTCCCGCCCGCCGCACCCGCCGCTGCGGCTCCAGGGGTTCCCCGGTCCCCAGCCCAGGACGCCGAGGCGCTCGCCAGCTGCTACTTGTCCGGCTTCCGCGAGTGCCTGCTTCGCCTGGCGGCCTTCGCGCACGACGCCAGCCCGGCCGCCCGCGCTCAGCTCTTCTCCGCGCTGCACGGCTACCTGCGCCCCAAGCCGCCCCGGCCGGAACCGGTAGATCCGAGGCCCCAAGCGCCGCGCCCACCGCTGGACCCCGCCGCCCCGGCGCCCGGCCCCGCGCTGCACCAGCGCCCCCCAGTGCACCAGGGCCCCCGGAGCCCGCGCTGCGCCTGGTCCCCGGCCCCCTGCTCGCCCCGCGCCGGGGATTGCGGCGCGCCGGCGCCCCTCACCGGACTGCTGCCGCCGCCGCCGCCGCACAGACAAGACGGGGCGCCCAAGGCCCCGCCGCCCGCTTTCTGGAGACCTTGGCCCTGAGCTTTGGGGGGTGGGGTGGGGGCGGGGGCTGGGGGTGAGGTAGAGACTCCAGCCCGAGGGCAGCAGAGGGACCCGGGCGTCGGGGCGAGCAGGTGTTGGGGAGGGCGGCGGGGCGCGCGGGCGCAGCGCGCGGGTGAGATGTGGTCTATATTAGAGTATCTATATAAATATATATTTCCCCGGTTCCTGTCCCTTTTCCCTGCCCCCCTTGCGTCTAGGATTGTACCCTCTCTGCCCCCGGCCCAGCCCCAGTCCCTTCCCGAGTCCCTAGTGCATGGAATAAAGTGGTTATTAAATCCCCGTGTGTCCCCGAGCCAGGGGCCTGCCTTTATGTCGGCGTCCACGCCCACTTTCCTTCTGTCTCCCGCCCTCCCAGTCCTGCTCTCCACGGCCCAAGCCCCGGGGCATACAGGTAAGTAAAGAAGAGAGCTGAGCGGAGACTGAGGTTGGAGCTGAAACAGGTGGAAAAACACTGAAATAGGGAAGGGGGAGAAGGGATGAGAACCTTTAAGGAAAAACCAGATAAAGAGGGAAGGAAAAAAAAAATTTGAAATAAAACCGACTCTGGTGGGATTCGAACCCACAACCTTTGAATCGCTCTTTCGTCACTAGAAGTCCAATGCGCTATCCATTGCGCCACAGAGCCACCTGGCGGGCGGCGGCGTCTGACGGCTTACGGGTACTAGCATGGGCAAGGGGCGGGGAGGGAGAGGGGTGTGAGGGAATTGGGCGGGGCATGCCTGCAGCGCGTGGTTGGGACCTCGCAGGCCTGCCGGGGAGAGGTAGCGGGCCAGAAGCGCCAGAGCCACGTAGCAGTGCGGGCGCGCACGGGTGGAAGAGACAGGGAGCGAGAGCAACCGAACAGGAGCGAGCGAGTACACGGCTCCAGCTGCCCGCTTGGGGGGTGCTTCCCGCCCAGGCGCACCCCACCCCCAGATGCGGCTCCACCCACGAAAATAAACTTGTTTCGCTGCAAATATCGGTGTCTCAGTTTCCTCCTCTCTGTCTGTTTCGCCGTTCGCTGCTCCTGGGTCTGCGGTTTCCAAAGGCGGCCCAGGGACTTAGCACAGCCACCGCAGGTCTGTCTCGCCCTCTAGTCTCTTAGGAGGACCGCGGGGAGGACTCGCTTGCACGCGGGTAGCGTGGCCGAGCGGTCTAAGGCGCTGGATTTAGGCTCCAGTCTCTTCGGAGGCGTGGGTTCGAATCCCACCGCTGCCAAGATGGAGTTTTTCTGGTGGCCTCTGCACCCTGGAACTCAAAACAGCCCGCCCCTTCCCCGCGGGATGTATGCTCCTTGTTTTTACGAGGACTGCGTGCAGGATCGCACCATCCCCTCCCTGGTCTTCTTCGGGACAGCGTGGGTGGTGCTAGGCAGGACCTGGTGGGGACTGCCCGAGAGACCTTCGGTTCTTCATAAGGTGTCCGGAAATTGCATTCTTCTCTCTCAAAACTAGCGCAACTTGCTGTATCAGTAAGTGCTGACCGTGTGCTCTGATGGTGTGCAGGAGGCTCCGATTACTCAGTCTGGGAAGCCCAAAGGACAGCGCCTTCTTTTCCTTTCCTTCTCAGACTCTCTCCCGGGAGAAGAGACGCTCATACACGAAGCTGATAAATAACAGAACCCGGATGGTACGGAGTAGAGGCAAAAAGGAAAGGTTCCACCGAGATTTGAACTCGGATCGCTGGATTCAGAGTCCAGAGTGCTAACCATTACACCATGGGACCCGCTCCGGCCAGGACTTTTCTGGAAGTGTGTATATTACTGAAGTTCTTGCTCTGCGCATCCCCGCCCCCCCCCCCCCCCCACTCTGCCATTCCCAGAAGACAAAAGAAAACAAAAACACCTGCCCCAGCCGATGGGCACCTCCCTGGAGCACCTGAAATACGAACTGAGATGCGCGGTGACGTGTAAAATACACACTATACTTAGAAGACACAGTACTTACTGAAAAGAAGATTGTTAACACTTCATTAACAATTTAAAAATACTGATTACGGGTTAACATGGTAAGATTTCATGGGGTTAAATAAAATGTTATTAAAATTAATCTCACTGGTTCATTCTTGAAGGTGCCTACTTGAACGTTTAAATTCGCAGAAAACAGCTCTACTTTCCCTCCACTCTCACCGTTCTACTTTCTGAAAACTAAAAATCCTTGCCAGGGTTACTATCATTTCTATTTTAAAATCATGTAACATCACTTTTGTTATCTCCCCCCACTCCCATCCCCTTAGTTTTGTTTAAAGGAATACAGATACCACGTCTACTCTTTAAAGGAGGGAAAAAGGCGAGTCGCCCGAACAGGGACTTGAACCCTGGACCCTCAGATTAAAAGTCTGATGCTCTACCGACTGAGCTATCCGGGCTCTTGCTAGAGGCGTCCGCTCCTGCCTATAAGAGCTGTTCGCCCGCGGAAGTCCCGGCTCCCGGAAACCGAGGCTGACGGCACGCACGAGCACAGCGCCCCCGGCGCGCACCAGGAACGAGAAGGAGCAGCCCAGCGGCTGCAGCCGGCGCTCCGCCCGCCTCTCTCGAGCACAGTCCCGGCCCGGGTTGGGCGGCTGAGGCCGGAGCGCCGCCGAGGTGGGGCCGCTGCGGTGCCGGGACTGGCCGCGCGGGGTCGCTGCCGGCTGCGGGCCTCCCCGGCCGAGCGGTTTGTCGGCGGCTCGGGTGACCCAGATGCTGGGCATCGCGCGCCGCCCCGGCCACACCCCCCACCCCCGGGCACTCAGCCGCCGCCCTGCAGGCGGCGGGCGGGCCTCGAGCGGAACCGAGGCCGCGCGGGGCCTTCAGACGCCGGGAGCCCACTTTGGTCCCCATCCCGACGGAGGGACCGAGATCGGACGTGCGGCGGAGCGGGGACCAGGGGACCGGGCGTGGGGACGGCGGGGCGCAGTGCGGGGCGACAGGGGAGCTGTGCCTGACGCCTCTGCCGGGGCGATTCGCCTCGGTGTGGCCGCGGTCACCTGGGGCTTACGCCGACTATGGCTCCCTCGCGAGGACTGATTCACACGGATGATTCCCACGTAGGGAATGCGGGTGCCCCGGGCCCAAGCCTGGCTGAGAGGCGGAAGGGGTCTCGGGGCACGTTGGGGAGTGGGCGGACCGGGGCGCCAGGGTAGCCGCGGCCCCCGACCGAGAGCAGGGCAGGGTCCAGTCACACAGGTGTCACCAGCTCCTCGTCTCCCTCTCAGCCCCCGGTCCCTCCCTTCCCAGCGGGGCTCGGGCTCCTGATACCCATCTGGGTGAGTCCCGTCCTGCCAGCCGGAGAGACCGGCTGCGTCAGAGGCAGGCAAACAACTATTAGGGTGGGGAGAGGGAGCCCGCAGCGAGCCGGGGCAGCGACCGCGAGCTTCGGAGGAGAGAGGCCAGCGAGCCCCAGAGCATCCAAGAGAGAGCGGGGCTTTCCCTGGGAAGCCTCCCTGCCCCCTGCCTAGCCCCCTCCTCAGGGGCTCTGCAGCCCGACAGCTCAGCGCCGCCTGGCCCGCCGCTCCCCTGCTCCGAGGCGGACTGCCTGCTGCCGGGGCATCCTTCCTTCCTCCGCACCATGGCTGTGTACCGCGTGTGTGTGACCACGGGGCCCTACCTGATGGCTGGCACTCTGGACAACATCTCTGTCACCCTGGTGGGCACTTGTGGAGAGAGCCCCAAACAGCTGCTGGATCGCCTGGGCAGGGACTTCGCCCCTGGATCTGTAAGTGCGAGAGAGGGAGGAGGGACCCCTGAGGCCCCGTGGGCAGGGGACCCTGAAGGAGGGGAGGGTCATTCCCCAGGTCTTTCCTCCAACCCTGCAGAACTCGGGCGCTGACCTCCTCACCATCCTATTCTGGTCCCTGGCTTTTCTGGGGAGCCCGTCCATTCTACCCGGGCAGGGCTGTGAAGAAGGAAGGGGGGCGGTGCTGGGGGTCAGGAGAACTCTACCTGCTTTCCTAGCTCCTCCCATCATCCAGGTAGGCTGAGGGCAAGTCGCTTTCCCTCTGTGAGTTGGGGGTTTCCTCTTCAATGGAGGGGATCCGCTTGCCTCAGCCAGGCCCCACTACGCCAAGGAGACTGCTGAGATCCAGGATCCACTCTGCTCAGTCGCCCTGCCTCTGGGAGCTGTGGCCGCTTCGGCTTGGATGAAGGGGTACCTTTTCCTAATTCATGCAAAGGCCCTGCGTGGCTTAGCAGTCCCCGATTTATATACCAGAGCAGGCGCAGATGCACGCCCGCAAGGTCTAAGGATGCCCCCGCCGTCCCTCCCCTCTCACCTGCTTGCTTCTTGGTCCCCCCAGGTGCAGAAGTACAAGGTGCGCTGCTCCACGGACCTGGGCGAGCTCTTGCTGCTGCGCCTGCACAAGGAGCGCTACGCCTTCTTCCCCAAGGACTCCTGGTACTGCAGCTGCCTATGTGTCACGGCCCCCGACGGCACCCGTTCCCACTTCCCCTGCTATCAGTGGATTGAGGGCTACTGCACCACAGAGCTGCGACCAGGAACAGGTGGGCAGGAGGCGGGGGCTGGCCTGGGCTGCAGGAGGCGTCCGTAGGGGTCAGGGGGTGGGGGTCTCCCAGAGCCCACGCTCCAAGGAATGAGGTGGGGTGGGGTGGGGTTAGGGTTAAGGTAACTGGAACCCAGAGCTCCCAAGTCGATGCTTTCTGAGAAAAATTGAGCCTCTAGAGCCCTGGAATTTCAGCAGAGAATTTCTAGGCGGTGTATGCCCCTCTGGGGACGCAAAGACTAGACACACACACTCTTAGCCGCTCACACGACTCACAAAGACACAAATGCAAACATACAGAGCCCCGGTTTGCTTTCGGCCGACTCCCTCTGCGCTCCCCTGGAATGAATTTCTCCTCCGCCCAGAGCAGACTTGAGCTGAGAGCAGAGTCACTGGGTGTTGACAGGTGCAGAAGTGGAAAGGCCTCGCCGACCACTACTCTTGGGCTTTTCCGGTGTGGACGAGGTCCCTGTGACGTGCTCTTAGGATTTGCCCTTGCATCTGGGGGACCCTTCAAGGATACCGACCTCGAGCTCCTTCAGCCTCTGGACCCCCACCCACGTCTCCTGAGCCATCTGATCCCAAGAGGCATGGCCAGGGCTGGTCCACGTGTTGACATGAGTGTTGACAAGTGTTGACATCTTAGGGATGAGAGGTGAAATCTCGGCCCCCTAGTGGGTTCTTTATCCTAGCATTTCCGTCTGTCCACCGCTTCCCAAAATATAGTCATGCATCAGTCATGTGTCAAGTACACGGCTTGGGCACAGTGTCAGAGCACCATGCTAGGTGCTGGGAATACACAAAATGACTAAAATGTGATTTCTGCCTCCAAAGAGTCCTGGGAAGGAGGCAAACATACAATTAGGACAATCATTATAATTTTGGGGTGAGGTTTCCTTGAGTCCCTTCTGCTGATGAATGTGCGGAGAACGTGGGGTATCCCTGTCACTGAGGGGCTGGGTTCAAGGTTAGGGCATTCAGACAAGCTTTGCTGGAGTTTGCTGTTGTTTGAAAAGACACGTGTATGATGAGTACTTTTCATTCCCCACAGCAAAAACCATTTGCCAGGACTCCCTTCCCCTCCTTCTGGACCACCGGAGACGGGAACTCCAGGGCCGACAGAAATGCTACCGGTGAGGCTTTCCCCACCTTTATGCTGATCTCAGCCTCCATCAGACAGTCGCTAACTCTGACCTCAGATCCAACCTTGGGGGCCCGCCTCCAATCAGGACCCTCCTGTAACCCTAACTTTCATCTGAGCTTGACCCAAAGTCCAGACCCAGAACACCAGTACCAACAATTGTCCCAATAGCATCAGTGAGTCCATACCCATTCCCCTCCCCCAGCTGTCCTTGATGGCCCCCGGATGTCAGACATGACCCTGGCCTTGACTGATCTCAGTCCAGCCTTAGCCTCAGCACCCCCCCCCCCGCCCATACCAGCCATGATCTTAATCTCAACGCAGACCTCGCTCTGGACCTGTCTGGACGTTTGCGTCATCCTAAAATGCTACCCCCCCCACATAAAGCCTAGTGCCTTCAGGGAGAAAATTCTAATTCTTCATCACCTACCCCAGAAACTGGGTGGTTTCTATGTTTATTTTTTTTTTTAATTTGACACAGAGAGACACACTGAGAGAGAGAGAACACAAGCAGGGGGAGTGGCGCGGGGGGTGAAGTTGGGGGGGGGGAAGTGGGGGGCGGGGAAGCTGGGGGGAGGGAGAAGCAGCTTCCCCCTGAGCCCAATGTGGGACTCGATCCCAGGACCCCAGGATCATGACCTGAGCCAAAGGCAGATGCCCAATGACTGAGCCACCCAGGCACCCGGTGTATGGGAGTTTTAATTTACAAAGCTGAAGTCTATGTTTGCCCTAAGTTTGACTAGCCACCCCTGACCTCTTTCCCCTGGAAGCTGGAAAGTTTATGCCCCTGGCTTCCCCGGGATGATAGACGTCAGCAGCTTTGAGGAGATGGAGACAGACAAGAAGTTTGCCTTGACCAAGATGACACCTCGAGCAGACCAAGGGGACAGGTGAGGGGGGACCCAGGCTGGGGAAGAAGGTGGAGGGACGATGGGGCCCGGACAGCCGGGAAAGAGGACTGTGGTGCACAGTCCAAGAGTGAGGGGCGGAATGGGCAGGGGTGGGGGGTGACCCCGAGGGTCTGGCAGGGATGTGGCTTCAAGCGGACAGGCTTGGGCAGGAGTCCGGAGCCAGGGGAGGACCCAGGGAAGGAATGAAGGGGAGTGGGCTGCCCGTCCGTCTGACCGGTGTCTGTCTTTCTGTCTCTCCACCACCCTCCACAGCAGTGGGAATCGGTACCTGCCTGGCTTCCCCATGAAGACTGACTTCCCATCCCTGATGCACATGGAGCCCAACATTCGCTACTCAGCGACCAAGACAGCCTCCCTGCTCTTCAACGCCATCCCCGCGTGAGGCCACTGCCCTCCCCGCATCCTGTCACTCTCCCTTCTGCCTCCACCCTGCCAGGCATATCCACAGCTCTGTTTCTGTCCCCCCCACACCCCTGCCCCTGTCCCTGGCCTCTCTCTCTGTCCCCTGCCTCCCCCCTCCATTCCAGTCTTCCCCCTCTGTCCCTGGTCTCCACCACTCTGTCTCCCCTTCTCTGTCCCCGATCTCCCTCTCTCTGTCCCCAGTCTCCTCCTTCTCTCTCCATTCTCTGACTCTCCATCACCTCCTCTTTGCTCATTTGTCACCCCCGCTCTTTCCAGTCCTCAAATCTATGAAATGAACGAGCCCCTTCTCAGTGCAGAGCTTGGTCCCGGGCCCTGTAGGTGGGACCATGTTGAACAGGAGAGAGAGAGGTCCTAAAGCTTTAAGGAAGTGAAGTCAGACCACCTCATGTTCAGATCCCAGAACCCACCCCTTCCAGCTGGGTGACCTTGATCTTCATGTGGCCTCTAAACCATGTCCTCATTTGTAAAATGACAGTAACACAACACCCTTGCCTGCCTCGTAGGTCTGGGGGAGAGTAAGTGAGACGACACCCAGCACAAAACCTCTCTCAGTGGATGTGACTGAGTGTTAGGATGTCATCTTCCACCATGAGGAGCTCAGTGTCCCTAGGGAGATGTGTGGCACAGCTAATTAGGAACCAGAGGGGCCTTTAGCAGCTGGAGTCCACAGCTGTGGCTCTAAGTGTGACTTCTGGAGAGGGTGCCGTTGACCCTGGCGTCCAGAGTCAGCCTGGGGCCAGCAGGGGCCAGCAGGTGGCTCCCGGGAAGGCAGGTGGGACTGAGGCGGGCTTTGGGCCATGGAGAGGAGAGGTGGGCAGAGACAGGGCGAATCCTGGGCAAAGTCAGGTTGGTTTGTCTGGAGGACGGAGAGGCTCAGCTGGCCATCTGTGCAGGGACTGCCTTAGAAGGCCCAGAGGAGTCTGGGGCAAGGGGCTGGGTCCTCTTCCTCGGGGCTTCTGTGCCTGATTGGGAGAAGGACTAGTGGGAAGAGGGCAGAGGTGGAGTGAGCGGGGAGCCAGGGAGTTTGGGCTGGAGCGCAAGGTGGTCGCAGGTGGCTCGGGCCTCGGGCCTGTGCAGGGCTGAGGGATCAGAGTCACCTGAGCTGGTCTCCAGATGGAAATGTGGGTCTAGGCAAGGGAAGGCCTGGGAGACCACTAGGACAGCCTGTGTGGGGCTCAGAGGAGGGCCTGTGGGCAGAGGGGGCAGGCATTTGGCAGCCACTGGGGATCCGTGGAGGGCAGGGGTGATAGCTGGGTCTCAGTGTGGGACAATGGCACCAGGCCCTTGGAAAAGGAAGATACTTTTTCTCCTTTACTGCCTCTTTGCTTTCTGCCTTTTTTTTTTTAAAGATTACTTTTTGACAGACAGAGAGAGAGATCACAAGTAGGCAGAGAGACAGGCAGAGAGAGAGGGGGAAGCAGGCTCGCCACTGAGCAGAGAGCCTGATGCGGGGCTCGATTCCAGGACCCCGAGATCATGACCTGAGTGGAAGGTAGAGGCTTAACCCACTGAGCCACCCAGGCGCCGTATGTTTTTTTTTTTTTAAGACTTTACTTATTCATTTATTTGAAGGAGAGAGCAAGTGGGGGATAAGGGCAGAGGGAGAGGGAGAAACAGACTCCCTGCTGAGCAAGGAGCCAGAGGTGGGACTCGATCCCAGGACCCTAAGATCATGACCCGAGCCGAAGGCAGAGGCTTCACAGACTGAGCCCCCCAGGCGCCCCTCCTTGCTCTCTGCTTTAACACTGAGCTCCCACCTGGTGTTTCCCCTCTTTGGGGCCTTACAGAGCAGGTACTCGGCAAATGCTGTGAACCGAGAGCGGCTCGGGGGACACTCAGGAAGTCGTACCCCGGGTTGTGAGGTCATGGCGCCCACACTCTTTGGGCACCTGAGCATGCATACCCTGCCTCCCTCCCCCACCGCTTGCCGCAAACCCACCTGGTAGGCGTTGCGTTCCCTTCCATTTGACCCGGTGCAGTCGGTGAGTGATTATTATGAATCAGTATGTCGGGCCCGGGCCAGTCCTGGCCCTAAGGGGCCCACGGTGTCGTGTGTAATAGAGGGTGGCTGGAGGACGTGGATTTACCGTGTCACGCAGGGAGGGAGGACCGTTTTTGTGGAAGATACACACCAGGTGTGTGTTTACGCAGCATCCGGCTATGCTCCGTGGCTTGTGTCTTGTTCACAAGACACACAAGGCACACAAGACTGTGTGCTGGCTAGGTTTGATCGAAGGTGGAGAGGAAGGCCCAGCTCCAAAAAATTCAAATAGTACAGATACCCACAAAGTGAAAAGTGCATGGTCCCCCCCGGTCTGGCGTGCAAAGTACACCTCCGGTTATGATGTGTCGTGAGAAGGCTGTGCTTGGTCGGGACCGCTGGTAGCAGGCGTCCTGGCCAGACAGAGGCCGGCAAAGGTCCGTGACTAGACGGAAGCTTGGAGAAAGGCCAAGGCTCCATTGAAGACTGGATGTGTTCACATATGGACTCACCCCTGCAGAGCCTCAGTGGGCCACTAGACTTTTCTCGAGGGCGCAATGTTAGGCACCTCTGATCAGGACATTGACCTGGTCGGGTCCCTCCAGGCCTCTAGGCTGGGGGGCACAGTGCCCCAGGCAGCCCCAGACCCCACCGTCGCTTCCCCTCCCCTGCAGGTCCTTGGGCATGAAGCTCCGCGGGCTGTTGGACCGTAAGGGCTCCTGGAAGAAGCTGGATGACATCCGGAATATCTTCTGGTGCCACAAGACGGTCATTTCAGGTGTGCATAGGCAGGCAGATATCTGTCCTCCACCCCAGCCCGTGCTCGGAGCCCTCTGCCCCATCCTGGGAAGGGGCCCTCTTTCAGCCCTCTCATGGAGACTGTGGGATCGGAGGACGAGGGGCTCCTGGTTTCCTGGGCGACCACCTCACAGTTTCCCCTTAGGAGCTCATGCCACCTCCCCTTCCTCTGGAAGGGGGCAGGAATAGGGGAGTGAGACCAAGAAATACTCTCCCTGCCTGGGAGACAGTCAAGGCGTGGATCTTGGAAAGTGGTTTCTGGGCCAAGCAGCCCCCTCTCTTGCCCCCTAGAGTACGTTACAGAGCACTGGTGTGAGGACCTTTTCTTCGGGTACCAGTACCTGAACGGCGTCAACCCCGTCATGCTCCACTGCCTCTCCAGTTTGCCCAGCAAGCTGCCCGTCACCAATGACATGGTGGCCCCCTTGCTGGGACCTGACACCTGCCTGCAGACAGAACTAGAGGTGGGTGAGGTGCCATTATGGACAAAGGATGGGCGTGGAGGGGAGCGGTGGGATGGCTGTGCTGCAGCCCACCTTGCACCTTTGAGTAGGAGGAGATGGGGAGGGGGGCTGGATGGGGTTGGGCATGGCTGGGAGCCTGAGAGGAGGCTTGGGGATGGTACACGTGAGCGGAACAGCATGGAAGAGAAGACCCTGCCTGTGTTCTGGGGCCTCCAAGATCCACAGTGCTGGGGCCCAAAGAAAGCGATTTTAGGACAGGTGGAAGGCAGTGCCACGGGATACAAGAGGAACAGTCATGGAGACCAGGAGCTCGGAGGGTGTAGGGGGAGATGATCATCAGTCTCTCTGGGGCAGCCAAGCCCTCAGGCAGCCTCCAGGAGGCTGGAGATGGGACAGTCGGTTCTCAGGTCATTTTTCCGTTGTGGGATATACTAACAGGGTCACTGAGTTGAGAGAGCAGGAAGGACCAGGTATGGGGGGGCCTGGGAGAGGACGCCAGCTTCCCTGGGTGGGAGGTGCCGCACCAGGGACTCAGCTGGACCTCATTCCGGACATTCTGGGGAGGGCGGGGTACCGAACTCTGGCCAGGACTGCAGGCACCGAGCATTACTGAGGCCCCGGCTGGGGTGGGAGTGGGCGGAGGACAGAGAGGGCAGCGCAGCGCGGGTCGGAGGGCGCTGTGAGCCTCTGTGTGCCTTCCCCAGAGGGGGAACATTTTCCTAGCCGACTACTGGATCCTGGCCGACGCCCCCGTCCACTGCCTCAACGGCCGCCCCCAGTTCGTGGCCGCCCCGCTCTGCCTGCTGTGGCTCAACCCGCAGGGGGCGCTGGTGCCCCTGGCCATCCAGGTGAGAGCCGGGGCGCGAGGCCGGGGCGGGCTCAGGAGCACGCTAGCAGTTGTGAGCCTCACCCCCTTATTATTCTGGGGCGCAGCTCAGCCAGACCCCCGGGCCCGACAGCCCCATCTTTCTGCCCACGGACTCTTACTGGGACTGGCTGCTGGCCAAGACGTGGGTGCGCAACTCCGAGTTCCTGGTGCACGAGAACAACACGCACTTTCTGTGCACGCATCTGCTGTGCGAGGCCTTCGCCATGGCCACGCTGCGCCAGCTGCCGCTCTGCCATCCGATCTACAAGGTCTGTGGGCCCCCCACCCCGGGCGGGGGCCGGAGCGGGCGGGCCGGTTCGGCCTGCTCCCCTGACCTTCGGCTCCTGTGCCCTCATCCCGCCCGCAGCTCCTGCTCCCCCACACTCGCTACACGCTGCAGGTGAACACCATCGCGCGGGCCACGCTGCTCAACCCCGAGGGCCTCGTGGACAAGGTGCGGCCTCCGCCCCCGGCCCCCCGCGCGCCCCGCCTCTGAAGCCCCGCCCCGAGGACGCTTTGCCCCGCCCACAGGCCTCTAAGGCCCCCAATCCCGCCTCGCGGTCCCCGCCAGCCCCATCCCACAAGCTCCGCCTCTCCCCTCGGGTTCCCCGACTTGCCCCGCCCACGAACCCGGGCCCCGCCCCCTCAGGCCTCCGAAGTCTTCTCAAGGCGGGCAGGGTAGCCCCTCCTGGATCGCTCCCCCCGCGGCCCCTGCGCCGGCGTCACGGCTTTCTTCCAGTTACCCGATATCTAAGGAATTTCTCCCATGCACGTAGTAGGGCTACCACTTCCGAGGCGCGCGTCAGTCCCCGTGGGGGGGGGTTTGATCCGTCGTCTTGGACTCCTTCTTGATTAACACCCCCTGGGCTGAGTCCCCAGCCTCGTCTCGTCCCCAAGTCCCCAAGCCGGGCTGTGTTGCGTGTTCTCAGGTCACCTCGGTCGGGAGACAAGGCCTCCTCTACCTCATAAGCACCGCTCTGGCCCACTTCACCTACACCGATTTCTGCCTTCCGGACAGCGTGCGGGCCCGCGGCGTCCTGGCCATCCCCAACTACCACTACCGGGACGATGGTCTGAGGATCTGGGCGGCCATCGAGAGGTGCGGGCGGGGTGCGGGCCCGGGACCCTGTAGCCAGTCTGGCCCCACCAGGGCCTCCTGGCCGGGGCGGGAGCGGAGCAGTGTGGATCCCTGTTCTCATGCAGGCTGGAGCGTTTGGGGCTGGGGGTTGTGGGTGCTTCAGGCCCGTGCAGGGAGCTCTCGCAGGGCGAGAATTGGGATTGGGGACCTTGATGAAATGGCTGCTGCTTGGGAGGGGCTGGGTTGTGTATGAACACAGCAGCAGAGAAAGGAGAGAGCAGGGTGTCCAGAGGAACTGGGGTGGGGGGGGCAGGTGCAACAGTGAGGTGTGGGCCAGGGCCCCCAGGCTCTCCTCAGTGCACTCCCCACTCCCAGACCCCTGGGTGGGAAGGAGGCCCACAGCACCCATGGCTCAGGAGTCCCCAAACCTGGGCCTTCGGGTTCCCTCTGGATCTGGAGGTTCCCACTGCACTGAGGTGGGGTCTTGGTGGACACTGGCTGTCTGGCTCTCCCCAGCCTGAATAGCACTGGGCTTTGGATTTCTGGCCAGGCCCGAGCCCAAGGTCTCCCCCGTGGCACTAGCATCTCTTTCCTGCAGCTTTGTCTCAGAAATCGTGGGCTACTATTACCCCAGCAATGCGTCTGTGCAGCAAGACTCGGAGCTGCAGGCCTGGGTCGGCGAGATCTTTGCCTGGGCGTTCCTGGGCCGGGAAAGCTCAGGTATCCCATCCCCCAACCACCAGCTCCCAAAGACCTGGTGTTCCCTCTGGCCTCACCTGTTACCTGCTTCTTATTTAGGGACAAGCCTTTGAAGTGCATCCTATTATTAGTCCCGCTGAACAGATGAGGAACAGACATAGAGAAGGCTTTGCAGATAGGGGCAGAGGCGGGATCCAGAGCTGGCTCTCACGGTCTCCAAAGTCCTTGCTCGCGGCCACTGCTCTGTGACCCTCTGGTTTTTCCTCGACCTTTACTTGAGCCTGTCCTTTCACTGCTGCCTGCGGAGCTAGGTGGCTGTATCCCATCACGTGGTAGGAGCTGTCTCCAGCCTCAAAGTTTGAGGATTCTGGAACCTTCTCTCGTACTTCCTCATGCTTGTCCCACCAGGTGGCCCCTCTAGCCACCAGACCTTTTCATTTCTTTGGGCCTCATGGAGTGACATGGTCCTGCTGCCGCCTGGTTCTTCCCTACTAACACCTAACACTAATGTCCCCCCTTCTTCTGATGCTGCCCGAGAGGCTATTGAGACCCATCGACACGACAGCAGTGGCCCCCTCTTCCGCCTCCTTTGCTTAACCTCAGCAGACCATCCTCCCTTCCTTAACGTCTTCCCTTAGCTCCAGGGAGGAAACATCCCCTGAGCCTCCCACTTCCTCCCAGGCCTCTGCCATGACCCCATCCCAGCTATTGGCTTGTCCCAACTGGGTCTGTCTCTTCTCTACCCTCCCGTAATAGAGTGATCCCTTCTCCCATTTCTCCTCTGCTGCTGATTCCAGACTTGGAAAGCCCCCTGCCCCCCATTTCCTGAAGAACTTTCCATTTTCCCTGCTGTTTCATTGTCACCCTTGAGACCAGACCAGCGCACAAAAACTACCAGCTACAGGTTCTGAGACTTCTTTTTTCCCTTTATTTATTTTTTTAAATTTTATTTCTTTATTTGAGAGAGAGGCAGTGAGAGAGCATGAGCGAGGAGAAGGTCAGAGGGAGAAGCAGACTCCCCGTGGAGCTGGGAGCCTGATGCGGGACTCGATCCCGGGTCTCCGGGATCATGACCTGAGCCGAAGGCAGTTGTCCAACCAACTGAGCCACCCAGGCTTCCCTCTTTTTTCCCTTTAAACAACAAATTTTAAACATAGAGTAGAGAGTATAACATAATGAACACCCATTCGCTCACCGCCCAGATTCAACAAGCACTCATTTGATTAATCTCTTGCTTTTGTTTATTGCTGAAGTCTTTTAAATTACACCCATTTCCTATTTTACTCCAAATCAATAGGCAACTCCAAAAAATGTTTTTCTACAGAACCACAATACTGTCATCACGCTCGACAAAATTGACGATAAACTCCAATAGGGACACATAGAGGGAGAGGCAGACTCCCCCACACAGGGCTCGATCCCACGACCCTGAGACTGTGACCTGAGCCAGATGCTTAACCAACTGAGCCACCTGGGCACCCTGTTCTGGATCTTTAAAGGATGAACCACCCCGTGCTTTGCAAGCCCACTGTTAATCCTGGGCTGACCTAATCCTGACGGCTTCCTCCCCTCGCCCAGGGCATTTTTTTTCCTCTTTGGAGCTGTTTCTTATTTAAGCCCTGGGGCAGCGGGGGGGTCTAATTACTGCTGACTGACTCTCTTATCTTTATTCAACTTGTCTCTGACTCAGTACGAACACATGCAAGCTCCTCGGAGTTCCAGGCGAGGCACACTCATTAATTAACTTCAGTCAGTGCGACTTTTGCTCCCATATTTCATAGGGAACAAATTAATGACAGGAGCTACAGAAAAATTCCCACAGAGGGCCCGACTTCCTTTGCCTTTTAATCTCAGCCCTTCCAGGTTAGACTATCTACCGCGAAGGGAACATCCAGAAAATTCTCCCACTCTCCCAGTCAGACGCCTGGTCTTCCCCCCAGCGCTCTGCATCCCGACTGCAAACTCTGAAGCCATCTTTGGCTCCCACTCTGTCTTCCTGTTTGCCTAAATCTGGTTGGATGACCAACTCCTCTTGTCCTCCTGTCCCCTTGTCACCACCCCATCCCGTTCCCCATAGTGTGGCAGCTGCTTCTCTATAGGACTCACCATTCCCAGCCTCTTGCTGCCCGCCCATCCGGTCTGTGGGGCCACTGCCCTGACAGTCCTCCTGACAAAATCCTCTGAAATTGTCCCCAGAAACTTCGTGGCCTGGCCCATGCTGTGGCCTCGCCTCTGATAAGGACCCTCCCTGCCCCTTTGCTTGCTGATGCCTCATTCCTTCCGGCTCTGCCTTTTTACCTTCCTAGGCATTCACTCCTGTCAACCAATAATTACTGGGCCCTCAGTATTAAATACTGTTCCCGCGGCCGGGGTTCAGCAGTGAACATGACAGACGGAACTCCTGGCCTTCACTGAGCTTCCCATTCTGGCAGGGAGATTCAGAGAATCAACAAACGGAGAAACAACAAACAAATGGGCTAGGAGCGTTCGGGAAAAGGAAACAGCACATTGAGGTAGAGGGAGTTTTTTCGACTAGGTGGTCCGGGAAGGCCTCTCGGAGGAGGTGACGTTTGAGCAGAGAGCTGAAGGAAGTGAGAGCGCTAGTTCTGCAAATAACTGGTTTTCACAAGGGGCTGACGCGATCGGATGTATGATTCTAAAGGATCGTAGCTCTGGCTGTCGGGGGCAAGGGTGGAAGCAGGTGGGTTCATGCAGGAGCGACATGATGGAGACTGGGAGGTTGTGAGATGGGATTGGCTTCTGGAAGTATTGCCCGATATGCGCGGCGTGAGATAAAAAGAGCAAAGAGCACACAGGCTGTGGCCTGAGGGACTGGATTGAGCCACCGGAATGGGACCAGAGTGGGCAGGATGGGTCTGGGGAGTGTGCGGGGGAGGGGGCCAAGCATCAGGGTTTGCAGGTGAGGGTCTGAGAGGCGGCACAGACACTCATCTTGGAGCATCTGGGGGGCAGCCGCAATTATGCCCACGGCTTCATCTAGAATTCAGGGGCCAGACGGAGCGGGAGATGTGAATTTGGGAGTCATCGGCCCGTGGGAAGCAGTCAAAGCCATTGATTTGGATGAGAGCAGTGATGTAGAGAAGAGAGGACTCAGAGCTGAGTCTGAAAATGCCTTCTTCCTCTGTCATCTTTTTCCCATCCAGAGCTCACCCACTCTTCTCTTCCTGCAGGGACGCCTCCCCTAAGCGCTTCAGCCCCAGGGTCTGTTTCTGCCTTGCCTGGGCTCTCCTCGGAGAGCCAAGCCCTGGTCTTGGAGCCCCCTTCTGCTTTCATCACTGTGCACTTATGAGTAATGCACTCTGGTCACCTGCCTTTGTCGCTAAGCCCGGCTGTTGCGACATTCTGCCATTGGGTGCTTGGGCAAATCTTGGTGAACTGGGTAGAATTAGATCATTAAGTGCTGGGCGCCAGGTGGTTCAGTTTATTGGGCATCCGGCTCTTGGTTTCAGCTCAGGTAATGATCTTGGGGTTCCCGGGATCAAGCCCCATGTCAGACTCCACGCTCGGTGGGAAGATTCTCTCTCTCCCTCTCCCTCTGCCCCTACCCCCATTCTCATTCTCTCAAATAAATAAATAAATAAATAAGTCTAAAAAGATCATTAAGTCTTATCAGGGGCTGCAGATAGACGTGGGGAGAAGAGCCAGATTGGCTGTCAGCTTGAACTTGGCTCCTTCCTTGTGAG
Source organism: Mellivora capensis (assembly GCA_004024625.1). Classification (NCBI taxonomy): domain Eukaryota; kingdom Metazoa; phylum Chordata; class Mammalia; order Carnivora; family Mustelidae; genus Mellivora; species Mellivora capensis. The sequence continues at coordinate 31,313 of PISX010005787.1, read as the reverse complement.
CTCTGCCGTCTGGGCAATTCCTGGTCCGATCCCAGTAGCCAGCCCCTATCCTGACCCCCTTCAGAGACCGCAAACCTTGGTGATGACCGTCCCTAACCTCAGCCCAACCCTAATCTTAGTCAAAAGACAATAGTGGCCAAATGCTCAGCCCTCTGGTCCTCACTCTCCCCTTGTGGTAAGCCCCAGCCCGAAGCTGCCCCTAGGAATCCGGTCCGCTCCCTCCACACCCTTTTCCCTTCCTCCCACACCCAGGCTTCCCACGCCGACTGTGCACTCCAGGAGAGCTGGTGAAGTTCCTCACTGCCATCATCTTCAACTGCTCCGCCCAGCACGCCGCTGTCAACAGTGGGCAGGTGAGGTGGCAGGGGGCAGGCTTGGGGGCACTGGGCTATGCAAGGCTGGGCTCAGCCCTGAACGTGAGGCCAGAGTTGGGGTTGAGAGCATGGGTGGGTCAGGGTTGGGGTGGGTTTACGATTGCAGCTGAGGTTGGGTGGTGACTGGGTGGAGTGAAGGAGTGAAGGGTCAGTGTCCGATGAGGTCTGGGTAGTGTGGGGTTCAGGGTTGTAATGGTGACTCCAGCTGGTGTTTTGTTGGGAAGAAAACCTATAGGGCCTGTCCTGGTAAGGACACAGCCAAGGGGAGTATCAGGCCGCACTGGGTGGCATGCCAGTTCTTTGCGTTCTGCTCCTTCCTTGGTGATTCACTCCACCTAGTCCAGGAACACTGGGTGGGGAGTGACAAGGGGTGAGCCTCCTACCCCACTTCTGGAATTTTCTACCCTGTACCCCCTCCCCTTCCCTTTCCTCCATCCCTTCATTGCTCAACTGCGAGATGTGGGATGGTAGGAGCAGGATCAGGAATGATGAAGGAGCTGGTTCTCCCCCTCTGGCCAGCTGACTCAACTGGGGTGGGGTCTCTACAGCATGACTTTGGGGCCTGGATGCCCAATACCCCATCATCCATGAGGCAGCCTCCACCCCAGACCAAAGGCACTGCCACCCTGAAGAGTTACCTAGACACCCTCCCAGAAGTGAATGTCACCTGTAACAACCTTCTCCTCTTCTGGTTGGTCAGCCAGGAGCCCAAAGACCAGGTGTGTATGGGGTATGGGATGGGATGGGGGTGGAGGTTTACAGGGCCTGGGCAGTGGCAGTGGTGGTAACTATTCCAGGGGGGCTTGGGGACTGAGTGCTGTCATTTATGCCCATTGCTGAGCTTGTCTTGGGTTCCTTGGTTTCTTCAGGAAATGATAGTTGATCCCCAAAGACATAAATTGAAACAAATACCAGTTTAGTGGCTGGGGCACAATGTCTATCAAATTCGCCAGTTTACCAATTCACCCACCCATCTGTCTGTCCATCCATCCATCCATCCACCCACCCATCCATCCAACCATCCTTCCGTCCATCCATTCATCTATCCATCCATCCAACCATCCATCCAACCATCCATCTACCCACCCACCCACCTATCCATCCATCCATCCATCCATCCATCCATCCATCCATCCATCCAACCATCTTTCCTTCCATCCATCCATTTATCCATCCATCCATCCTTTCACCCATCCATCCAACCATTCTTCCATCCATGCATCCATCCATCCATCCATCCACCCACTTCTTCATCCACCAACCATTCATCCATTAACTGTCCATCCATTCATCTAAATATTCACCAAACGTTATTTTGGGTACTCTCTACATGTCAAGATGGCACCAGGCACCAGGCGTATAAAGCTGAAGGAGACCTTCCTGCCTTCTGAAATCCAACAGTCTAGTTGAGGAGGCACACAGGGACATCACGGTGTTGTAGGAATCATTTATGTACGAACATGTACCTCATGAGCATTTGCAATGTGTTAGACATTGGTGGGCAGATATGAACCCTACCTATCCTCAAGAGCCTAGTCTCGTCATAGAGGTGAGAATGGGGACTTGTGGAACTTAAGTCTGGCCAAACCCAGGAAGGCTTCTTGGAGGAAATGACATCAAAGCTGAAACCTGCAGGTCAAGTAAGAGCTCGGCAGACAAAGGAAGGGCAGTGTTGGTTTCTAGGCAGGAGGAAGGACACAACCAAGTGAAATGAAGTGAAGGTGAGTCCGTTGGATTGCAAATGGCTCTGTGCGGGCACAGTTTTCATTCAGAGGAGGACGGGGAACCACTGAAGAGCTTTAAGCCCCCCGGGGTGACATGGCTGAATCTGTGTTTTAGCAAGAGTGCCTCTGTGGCTGTGTGGATGGTTGAGGGGGCAGTTCTAGGCAGGAACAGGCAAGGTGACTGTCAGGTCGGCTTGGTCAGGAAAGTAGCTCCTTGATCGCCAATTACCAATATTTCTATTCACACGTGGGGTCATCTGTCCCGCCTCTACCCTCCTGGTCTTGTTCACAAGCCCTCTGACGTCACAGGAATGTCATTTCTCATGCTTGACTCCTTTCGGTGTAGATGTGTGTTATCTTCCAAACAAGTTTTAATTACCATCTCGTGGCCTGGGAATGCCAGGAACTTGTCCCTGGATCCTGCTCCTTTCTGGTCCCATTTCTCAAGGACATGGAGACCTTCATTTTTTTTTTTTTTCATTATAAAGGAAAACACTCTGTTTTGTTTTGTTTTTAAGATTTTATTTATTTATTTGACAGACAGAGATCACAAGTAGGCAGAGAGGCAGGCAGAGAGAGAGGAGGAAGCAGACTCCCTGCTAAGCAGAGAGCCCGATGCGGGGCTGGATCCTAGGACCCTGAGATCATGACCTGAGCGGAAGGCAGAGGCTTTAACCCACTGAGCCACCCAGGTGCCCCAACACTCTAGTTTTTGTTTTGTTTTTGTCTACTTGCAGAATATTACTATTCCCAATACTTTCACTCACTCCTTCTAGCCACTGAATGTGTGTGGGACCAGCAGGTGTGAGATAATTTAACTCCGTTCTGGCACTCTCTTTGCAGACAGTGTCAGGTCCCATGGGTTCAGACTCAGTCCCACAAGATGCCAACCCCTTCTGATGCCAACCACAAGCCTAGGTGCTTCTGACCCACCAGCTAAAAATCAGAGGTTTCTACAACAAACCCCCTAACCCCAGCCCCAGGTTTGGTCATTTGCTGTACCAGCTCACAGAACTCAGGGAAAACCATTTACCTATTAGATTACTGGTTTATTATTAAAGGACATAGCTCCGAACAGCCAGAGATGCAGTGGGCAAGGTGTGTGGGAGTGGGTGCAGGGCTGACTGGCCCCCGGGGTTTCCCCGCCCTCCCCATACCTCCCCGTGTACACCAGCCCAGAAGCTCTCCAGTCCCCTGCTGCTAGGGTTTTTCTGTCTCCTAATTACCTAGGTGCCATTGATTGAATCATTGACCACTGAGGATTAAGTCAACCTCCAGCCCCTCTCTCCTCCCGGGAGGTTGGGGGCTGGAGACGAAAGTTCCAACCCTCTAATCACGTGGCTGGCTTTCCTGGCAACTGCCCCCATCCTTAGGGGCTTTCCAGAAGTCACCAAATGAAATGTAAACTCAGGTGTGGTTGAAAGGGCCTTATTATGATAACAAGATACTTTTAACACTCAAAGGCTTACAAAATTATAAGGGTTTTAGGAGCTCTGTGCCAGGAATGGGAGGAAGCCCAAATATATGTTCCTTTTTTTTTTTTTTTTAAGATTTTTATTTAGTTATTTGACAGAGAGAGAGTGAGAGAGGGAACACAAGCAGGGGCAGTGGGAGAGGGAGAAGCAGGCTGCCCTAGGAGCAAGGAGCCCAAGGGTCTCAATCCCAGAACCCTGGGGTCATGACCTGAGCTGAAGACAGACGCTAATGACTGAGCCACCCAGGTGGCCCCCCCACACCCATGAAGATTCCTTACTGTAAACCACAGTATCACAGTGGTGAGGCATGATAGGCAAGAGGTTGAGGGTGGAGGGCTCCCTCCTAGAAGCCAGTGGGGGGGTCTAACCTAGAAAATTACAACAATAGCAAAAACAACAATAACAGTAGCTATTGCTTCTTGGGGGATCCAGCATGTCTCAGTCATTAAATCAGATGCCTTATGTATGCTATTTTAAAATACAAAGTAAGTAAGGAGATTTGTTGAAAATGCTCAGTACAATGCCTAACATACAGGTGTTCAATAGATGGTAGTTCCTTTTTTTTTTTTTAAGATTCAAAAAAATATTTTTTAAAGGTTTTATTTATTTTTCAGAGAGTGAGAGAGAGAGAGCACAAGCAGAAGGAACAGCAGGCAGAGGTTCAGGAAGCAGGCTCCCTGATGAGCAGAGAGCCTGATGTAGGACTGGGTTCTGGGACCCTGGGATCATGACCTGAGCCCAAGGCAGTCCCTTAACCGACTGAGCCACCCAGACATCCCCCCATCGCCCATTTTAAAAAAAAATTTTTTTTAAAGATTTTATTTATTTATTTGGCAGAGATCACAGGTAGGTAGAGAGGCAGGCAGAGACAGAAAAAGGGGGAAGCAGGCTCCCTGCTAAGCAGAGAGCCTGATGTGGGGCTCAATCCCAGTACCAGGGCTCAATCCCAGGGTCCTGGGATCGAGCCCCACATCGGGCTCTCTGCTCTGCAGGGAGCCTGCTTCCTCCTCTCTCTCTCTCTCTGCCTGCCTCTCCGCCTACTTGTGATCTCTGTCTGTCAAATAAATACATTAAAAAAAATCTTTAAAAAAATAAAAATAAAAAAAAAATTAAGTAGACTCTACCCCCCACGTAGAGTGGGCTCCAACTCCAACCCTGGGATCAAGAGTCACACGTTCCACCAGTGGAACTGGCCAGGCACCCCCAGTGGAACTGGCCAGGCACCCCCAATGGTAGTTGTATTTTACAGGGAAGAAAACTAAGCAAGTTGGTTCAGAGACACTAAGTACATTGTGCAAGGTCACAGAGCTAGTACGCAGGCTTTTAACCCAGCCTGTCATGTTGCTGTGTTCTGCTTTTTGGACAGCTACACTATAGTTTTAGAAGTTAGATGCCAATCTGGTAAATAAGACATAAAACGGATTCTTTGAAAAGACCAATAAAATAAAGAAACCAGAGACAATCCCAATCAAGAGAGACGAGAGACAAGAGAGAGACCAATGTACAACATTTGGGAGGAGTGGAAAGGCAAACAGCCAATAATTAAGAAGGTTGAAGAAATTAAAAGAAAACACGACTTGCAGTTTTGTACAAACACAAACAGTTTGTACAAACACAAATATCTGAAAATCGAGGTGAAAGATGATTTTCTAGGAAAATGATAAAGAAAAATTGACACCAGAAGAGATGAAAACCACATATAAATGGAAAAGGGTAAAAGGTCTGATCCCCCTTCTTGCAAAGGGGGATTCTACTCAACCTTCAAGGACCAAGTCATTCCTAAATCGCTCAAACTTCTCGAAAGTATAGAAAAAAAGTGAACACTCCCCAAATCGTGTTACTGGGACCCTTGATACCTGCAGCTGGCCAAGGTGATGCTGTTAAGAAGGGAAGTGGGTCTCCGGTAGAAAGTCCCAGTCCCAGATCCACACTTCCCCCGGTGTGACCCTGGATGTGTAACCAGGCCTCTCCAAGCCTCAGTTTCTTTATCTGTGAAGTGGGAATGATAAGAGCACCTGTCTTACAGGATTGTTGTGCTGTCATGATAGTCCATGTCAAGGGCTTGCAACGTATTAGCTGTAATTAAGAAAATGAAATTATAAACGTGTTCCACTTAGCTACAAAGATCTTAAAAATACATCATTAGCCAATGAAGGCCAATACTACATAGTAAGACAATAATATGCCGCACTGAGGTCTTGTTTATTCTAGGAATGAGAGGAATGAGAGGTCGGTTCACCCTGATGAAATCTAACGATGTAATTTATTACATCAATAAAGTAACACCATATAATCATCTCAGTACGTGAAAGAAACATTTGGGAAGTACGGACAGTCATTACTGGTGAACACTCAGTGTAAAGTGAAACTCCCATACCACGTTTTAAAGATTTTATTTATTTGCTAGGGAGAGAGCACACAAGCATGGGGAGCAGAAGAGGGAGAAGCAGGCTCTCCCCTGAGCAGGGAGCCCGATGCGGGGCTCGATTCCAGGATTGGGATCACGACCTGAGCCGAAGGCAGATGCTTAAAGACTGAGCCGCCCCCCCTCCCTGGCGCCCCAGGAGGGAACCCTTAAAGATGTCTGGTCCAAGGCGTGCACTTCCCGGTGCAGAAACGGTCTCCGAGCCGGACTGTCAGGCAGAGGGCTACCAGCAGAGGGAGCACTAGCTTCGGGCTGACCATTCCGGCCAGCTCGCCCCCCAGGGTTGTAGGGTGTGGGGTCTGCTCTGCAGAGCTCCCCGGAGTGGGGAATAGTGGCTGGGATGGTCTGAGCTTGCAGTGGCTGTTCTGGGTGAAGCCCTTGGAGCCGCCGTGACTGTGCGGTGGCCAACGTGGTCCTTCACTCTCCTTCATCTCATCCCCAATGTCCTCCTGACCGCCCCCCCCCCGGTTTTCTTCCAGCGGCCCCTGGGCACCTACCCGGACGAGCACTTCACGGAGGAGGCCCCTCGGCGGAGCATCGCCGCCTTCCAGAACCGCCTGGCCCAGATCTCGCGGGAGATCCGGGAGCGGAACCAGGGGCTGGAGCTGCCCTACGCCTACCTGGACCCTCCCCTCATCGAGAACAGCGTGTCCATCTGACCCCCTCCTCCCTCTGCCCTGGAAGAAAGGCTCCAGCGCCAGCACAGGAGGAGGGCCGGCTTGTCAGGGTCCTCTTGTTCCGGCTCAGCCAGACCTTCGCTGCACCTGGGGGCTTTTCCACCCAGGGTGGCGCTAGCCTCCTGCAGGTGGGCCCTGAGCGGTGAGGGACCCGCACAGCAGCGTCCAGGGTGAGAAGCCGCTGCCTAAGGTCGAGGGCACAGCAGGTCCTTCGAGAGGAAGGAAGCCCATCACCCCGTGCTCTACTTGGGGCAGGCTCCTAACTTCCCTCTGCTGTGGGAACCTACCTCCTCCCATTGGGAACCCCACAGGGACTCTGAGGTCCCCCTTCCTCTACCCTCCTGTCCTCAAACTCTTCCTCTTACCTTGTCGCTTTTTTCCCTCTGGCTTTCCTCCAAACCTAGGACCGACTAGTCTAACTTCCCCCTCTGGAAGAGCCTGGAAAATGGGCAAGAAAAGATGTGTGGCCTGGGTCTGCTCTGGGGTCCCCAGTGACCCCATCAGCATCTTTAAGGGGAGGGTAAGGATTAGAGCTCAGCTTCCATGGACGTCTAGCTTCAGGCCAGGGAGTCTGGGTGTGTGCGGGGACCCTCCCCCAGCCCTTGTCCTGTCCCCTCCCTGCTGTTCTCCTGTCCTAGAGCCCAATGAATTTAATAAAGTCCAACATATTTGGCTCCCATTTCATTTTTGGTTTGGGGTGTGTGTGGGGGTGTGGGGTGGGGTGGGGTGGGACGGGGTGGGAGGAGGGAGCAGCAGCAAGTTCTTGCGGAGACAGGGGCCTCCCAGCTCAACCTAGCGCCTAGCCAGGCCCTGCCTTCCGGCCTTCATCTCCCAGAGTGTGTCACCCATCCGGAGGCGAGGGGATATCCAGACTCACGGGGCTGATAGGAAAAAAGCAGGTGCTTTGCAAACCCTGAGAATCCAGCTTCTGGGTGTGGGAGTTATTAGCGCTGCCCCTAGGATGTGGTTACTTTTCTGGACGTGGGGAAGACTCAGTCTCCGGGCCTCCTGAGTCAGGACGAGCTCTGGTCAACCAGCTCCATGGGGAAGGGATCCGCGGGATGTGGGTCCTCTCCGGCCCGGGGCACTTAGTCACTTGCGTGAGACCCTCTAGAGCTCCTGTCTCTCTGCCTCTACTGTTCTAGAAGCCTACGTGGAGACAGCGTAGCCATCAGCTGCTGTCTCGGAGGGACCAGGACAGAGCTCCCCTGCTGACCCGGGCTGGGCGAGATGCTGAGCGAGAAATACACTTTCGTGGGTCCCACCGCTGATTTTGGATGGTTTGTGGTTGCAGGATTACCGATGCAGATAGTAATCTGGGGAGTCTGATGTCCTCCGTTGCAGCTCCGAAGCCCTTAGAAATAGAGACCTGGGGCGCCTGCGGGGCTCAGTCAGTGAAGCCTCTGCCTTCGGCTCAGGTCATGATCCTGGGATCCTAGGATCGAGGCCCACATCGGGCTCCTTGCTCAGCAGGGAGCCTGCTTCTCCCTCTCCCTCTCCCCCTGGCTCATGATCTCTCTCTCTCTCAAATAAATAAATAAAATCTTAAAAGAAAGAAAGAAGAGATCTGTGCAGGCCTCAGCTCAGTCATGGGTACCTTCTCTCTCCACAGCCACCCAATGACCCCTTCCCTGTGTTCCATTTCCCCTGACTTTGGATCCGGCCCCTTTACCTCCTCTGCCTCTGGAGTCATATTCTGTGCCTGACAAACCCTGGTCACGGCCTCTCTCTGGCCAGAGTCGCTGTGTCTTCGGCCAGGGACCTGGGAACAGTTCCTCCATCCCTCCAGAGCTGGTGGCGGGGGAATCCATCCCATGGCTTTTCCGTTGCCATAACTGGTGACCCATCCGGAAAGTCCCCTGGGCGAGGGCTTTGCTAGGCTGTAGAATCTCCCAGCCCTGCGCCAGACCACTACCTGGCTCATTCTCCCATTTAGTGGGGATCCTCCAGCTGCCTTGACCTTGGAGGCCAGGGTTGAGGATGATGGGAGGTGCTGGCCCAGCTACGTCAGCCCCACGAGAACCCAGGGAGCGACTTCCTCTCCTGAACGGTCATCCTTGGCCCCCGCTGTGCCAAGACTCCGGAGCCGCCACGGTCCTACAGATCCAGACAACACTGCCCATCCCTTTCCCCGTCCCCTTCAGGCCCAAGAATCTTCTCCCCACTACCGTTCAGCCAAACCCCTTCTCGGGCTGCCTCTGGGGAGAGGGGATGAGGGCTGGGGTGGGAAAGGACAGTCTGGGGGCCATGCCGCAGGTGGCGTTCCACCTCCTGCCCCTGTGATCCCCGGAGGAGCAGCCCCGTGCCAGGCTGCAGGAGCAGGGGTGCTCGGGAATGTCTCACATGCAGGTTCCGACCTGAGAATTTAGCCAAATCCCCAGACTCTGTGCACCTTAGAACGAGATCAAAGGGGGGCGTTTGGGTGGTTCAGTGGGGTAAGCATCTGCCTTTGGCTCAAGGAATGATCCCGGGGTCCTGGGATTGAGCCCCGTGTGGAGCACCCTGCTCAGTGGGGAGCCTGCTTCTCCCTCTCCCTCTGCCCCTCCCCTCAAATAAAGAAATGAAACCTAAAAAAAAGAATAAGATCAAAGGACTAAGAACTAGCCAGAGGCACCCCTGTGTGGCTGGGACTGTGGCAGAGGCTGGATGGAAGCATGCCAGTCTCTTTTCCCAGCTGGTGTTGAGCAAGTCCTCAACCTCAGTGGCCCCAATGTGGCAGATGAACAGGAGGGAAAAGAAGACCTGGAAAGTCCCTTCCAGTGCTGGCATTCTAGGATCCGCTTGCCTCAAGCCTCCCATGTCCTAGATGCCGTTCCCTGTTGGGTCGGGAGCCGGGGAGACAGAGGGCAAGCCCAGGAACAAATGAATCCTTCCAGAGCCCACAGGTGGGGCTGGGAGATGCATCAGGGCGCTGTGTTAGCAGGACTGGGGGTGGGTGACACTGAGGTCTGGTGGTCAGGGAGAGCCACTCGGAGCAGGTGCCGGCTAGTTGAGACTGGCATCAGAGCAAACCACTAGAGACAGCCCAGTGGGGAGGTAAGGGAGGTCCGGGGGAGGGGGGTGCAGAGGTGTTACGACCACGTGCTCAAGGAACAGAGGGCCGGAGTTGCTGGGATAAGGTGACAGAGGGGTGGATGGATGTTGGTCACCCACAGTCCTGACGTCCACACTGCGTCTTGGATTTGATTCTAAGGGCAACACTGTGTGATGTGCAGGTGAGTTTTAAGCAGGAGAGTGACCCCATTTGATTTTTTTCTGTCCTGGGGGGCGGGACCCCAGGGGTTGCTCGAAGCCTTGCTGGGCTTGGGGTGGGGCAAGCAGGGGTGCCCCAGCCATGAGGACTCAGCTTCCTGTGTGGGTGGCTCTTGCGAGCCAACCCAGCGAGCTCGCGTCCTTCCCAGGGACCTCCCCTGCTTCCCGGTCCGGCCCTGGTCCAGGAGAACCAGTTTTTCAGCCCAGTGAGTACCTACCCAGAGGCACGCATCCACGTTTGGGGTTTGGGCCGTACGTGGGGAGCGCCCCATCTTCATTCTCGTGCCTCGTCTCATCCACGTGCTCAGCTACATTCAGGTCCGTCCCCCACCGTCCTGACCTCCGTTCGTTTCCTTCAGGGACTGAATCCCCACTCCAGACCCTTGTCCTGATCGAACCCAGGGCTACCGCGCTCTTGCTTTTGGGGGACAAACGGATTGGCCGGGGGGAGACCTATTGATCACGAGTTATATTTGAGGAGGCAGCTTTTGGGGGATGGCGGTAGATCCCCACCATTTGGGGTAACACCCAAACACTTCTACACCATCAGGTCCCTGTCCTGCTCCCCCAAATTCCCCTTTCCCTTTCCCTTGCAGGCGCCCTGCCTCCTCCCCACACCCCACTATGTGATTTTACCACTGGATTACAAGGTTCAGGAGGGGCCTCTCACCCCCACTCCCCCGGGGACTCTGTGTCCCAGAGGGGCCTGGAAAATGCCACTTCCCAAACCCCTGAGCTTCAATCCCCAAGCTAACCCACCCTGCTCCAAGATTAGCAGCCCCCTGGGGGCACAGTCTCCAGGAAAGGGGAGTGGCTGCAAGGTCGAGGCTGGGAAAACTTGGCTTGGAATTTGCATCTTATGATGCAAATTTGCAACATCAGGCTCCTAGCATCCCCCGAGAGAGTGGAGAGTCGTCTGGGTGGCTGAGCAGAGCCCAGGAGGGCAGGCCTGACCTGCCTGACAGCTCCTGGTCCCAGGCAGCACTGCGCCACACAGATGAGACAGCCCTGCCAGTCACCCACAGTCATACACAGGCACGACACAGGCACGACTATCCCCAGCCTTCTCCCCCATCCTGTCTCCATCCCCTTAATCATTTCCCCCATCCCACCCCATACCATACCCCCCATACCATCCCTGATGGGCTTCTCAGCCCTGGTCTCCTCACCCTCGTCACACCAGCCCACCCACTATTGGGAATCACGTTTCAGGAGTCTCCCAGGTGCTGGGTGCTGGGCTGGGATGTGGGGAGAAAACCCAACCAAATGAAGGACAGTCTAATCCATTAATAGTGAGATCTGGCCTTCCTTGATGAAGCCCTTATCCAGCTAACATCAGAAGGAAGAGGAAACTTAACCCAGTCCAAGCGGTAGAGTGGGACAGCATGTGCAAAGGCCCTGTGGTTGCAAGGGGGGATTGACCTCACCTCCTTCATGCCTTTATTCAAAAGTCCCCTTGTTGGGGCGCCTGGGTGGCTCAGTGGGTTAAAGCCTCTGCCTTTGGCTCGGGTCATGATCCCAGGGTCCTGGGATTGAGCCCTGCATCGAGCCCCGCATTGGGCTCTCTACTCCCCGGGGAGCCTGCTTCCTCCTCTCTCTCTCCCTGCCTCTCTGCCTAGTTGTGATTCTTCTCTGTCAAATAAATAAAATATAAAAAAAAAAAGTCCCCTTGTTGAATGGCACTTCCCTGACCCCTCTCTATCTAAAGTTTGCTCCCTTATTCTTTAGAAGTTTCTTCCCTGCTTCTCCTCGGTACTCGATCACCAACATAATATTTTATTTACTTCATTAGTAAGCTGTATTGTCTTCCTAGAATGGAAGCTCCAGGAGGAAGGACGGTGATTTGCTTTGGGACAAGACCTAGGAGACAGGCCACGGGAGCTATGCGAATAGATGACGTCATTACTGGTAAGGTTAGAAGGAGCAGCAGCCGCCAGGCCTCAGCTGGGGGTGGACGGCATGGGGGTGACCGGAGCACATTTGGGTCTTAAAACGGTCATTTCAGTCCCTACCTCTGATCACAGCCCTGTCCCTAAACTCAACCTGAATTGCAACCTCCTCTCCATTCCTCGCCCAATCCGGAACCTTCTGGAATCTTCTCTCCATCTCAGAATCCCAGCCCTCTTTGATGTTCACTTGGCCCCGGGCAAGTGTGACCTTCCCTCAATGGTGACAGAAGGGTGACACCTCAGAGGGAACCTGGGTTGGAGCTTCCTGGTTGGTGGGAGCTGCTCCTGGGAGGCAGAAGCAAAGAGGGCAAGTCCGAGCCGAGTGGGCGGGAATGGGACTCTCCCCTCACTGTCCCTGAGAGTAGACCTCCCACCCTCTGTCCTAATCTACCCCCAGTCCCAACACCTTCCTAAAGTCAGCTCTACCCTGGGGCCCTGGCCAGTCCTCGTGGCTCCTGGAAACGAGCCCCCAATCCCAACTCCCTTCCCGCTCCAGATTTTCTGCAGAGTGTAATGTCCAAACTGATAACAGAAAGATTGTTTCCTTCTCTCCCCTCTAAGCTCCCCCAGAGCTTACTGCTCTGCTGGGATTTCATTTGTTCTCGGCATCGGCAGGGCCTAGAACAGTGCCTGAAACAGGTGCGCTCCCCGGACACCTCCTGAAGGGATGAAGGCCGGAAGGAACGAATGATTTGGTTCCAGACAAACCCAACTCTATTAGAGCCCAACATTGACCCCCGTCCTCTTCCTCGCTTCCTTGTTTTTGGGGGTGGGGTGGGGTCGGGCGAGGATGAGTCCTTTGTAAACTTGAGGGGTAGCATAGAACAAAAATGCATCAATTCAGGGATGCCTGGGTGGCTCAGTTGGTTAAGCGGCTGCCTTCGGCTCAGGTCATGATCCCAGCGTCCTGGGATCGAGTCCCACATCGGGCTCCTTGCTCGGCAGGGAGCCTGCTTCTCCCTCTGCCTCTGCCTGTGCTCTCTCTCTCTCTCTCTCTCTGACAAATGGATAAAATCTTTAAAAAAAATAAAAAATAAAAAAATGCGTCAATTCCCTTCTGTACCACCCAGATCAAGACACAGAAGGCTCCAGCTCTCCACGCGGCTCCCCCCTTGCAGGTGCTCCTCAGCCGCCATCGCTGAGCTTTCCTAGGAACTGCTTGGTTTCGTCCGTTCGCGAACTTCCAATCGATGGAACGACAGAGCGAGTACTTTTTTCCTTCTGGCTTCTTTCATTTGTTCATACCATCCACATCGCGGTTTGGGCTTTTTTTTTTTTTTTTTTTTTTTAAATTGCTGGGTAGAATTCTGTTAGGACTATACCACAAAGTACATGTCCACCCCGTGGCTTATTTCTCATGCCCCCAGCTTCACTGCAAGTGTCATCCACTCTCGAATGCACCCTGTCCCTTGGCTCCGGGGACCCAGGCCTTGCAGGAGGCAACAGACACCCTCTCTCCCTCCTGGATCCCCTCTCCCTGGAGCCTCTCTGTGACCCTGAGCTCAGCTGGAGCATCCACTGCTCTTTCTATCAAGGGCTCCGGGCTCGGGGGCAGGAGGATGGACCAGCCTTCCCATGGCAGCCACTGCCTGTCCCATTGCCCAGAGAGGAATGGCCCGGCAGGAGGCCATCAGGACAGAGAGTTCCTGCTGTGCCCCGTCCCCCTGGGCCGCCCCCACTGTGGGGGGGGGGTGACCGCTACCCCTGGATGGACCCAGCAGGGGTGCCCAGTGCTGCAGCCCATGGGGGCGGGCAGAAGGAAGGCGCTTATTAGGCCGATAATGATCTGGGGGCCCCGCCCAGCCCTGTTCCCCCCACTTCCCTGGGGCCTGGGCTCAGGCTGGACTGGCTCCCCCACCCTGCAGCCTCCTTCATCCGAGGCATGTTCCATCCGCCCTCTCAGAAGCCAGCCCGGCACCCTGTCTGCCTGTCCTCCCTGCTGGCTGCTGGAGGGCTGGTGGCCCAGACACCAGCTCGCCCGCCCGACTTCGCCCCGCCCCAGCCTGCCTGCCTCCCCGCCCGGCCGCCAAGGGCAGCACCTCTCCAGGCTCTGGGCTGCCCCTGGGCCAGACGTCCCTGCCTCACCTCTCCCTCTCGGGAGGCTGGCCCCGTCCACGTCTCCCTGCATCTGGCTTCCCCTGCCTGGCCTGGGGCCCTCCGTGTGGCCCCCCTTGGTGTCTGCACTTGAGCCCTCCCTCCTGCTTCGTCAAGAGCAGCCATGGCCGCCTACAAAGTCAAGGTGGCCACAGGTACCGACCTCTTGTCTGGAACGATGGACTCCATCTCGCTGACCATTGTGGGGACCCAAGGAGAGAGCCACAAGCAGCTGCTGAACCATTTCGGGAGAGACTTCGCGACTGGGGCGGTGAGTGAGTGCATGTGTGTGGGGTGTGTGTGTGTACACATGAGTGTGCTCTGTGTGTATGTGGTCTGTGTGTGTACATGTGAATGTGTGTGGGGTGTGTGTGTGCTGCATGTGTGAGTGTGAGTGTTATGTGTGTGCTGTGAGTGTGTGGAATGTCAAAGTGAGGTATGTGCGTGTGGAGTGAGTGAGTGTGTGTGGAGTATGAGTGTGTGCCATGTGAGTGTGTGGAGTATGAGTGTGGTATGTGAGTGTGTGGTGTGTGAGAATGTGTGTGTGTGGAGTGTGAGGGTGTGAGAATGTGTGTGCGTGTGTGTGCGCGCGCGTGTGTGTGTGTGTGTGTGTGTGTCTGGGGAGCACGAGGAGGCTGGAGGTGTGCTCAGGAGGAAGACAGGGGCGGGGGGGGGGGGGCGCGCCGGGGCGCTCTGGGGGAGCTCTGCAAGCAGGGGCTCCAAGGGCAGCTTTGGATGCCCTCCCTGCAGACCTGGCTCCCAGTGGTCCCCGGGTCCCTGCTTTCCGGGCCCTGCCTCATCCCTGCCCTGTCACCGCTCACCCCTCTGTGCTCATGTCTCATCTCTCCCTGCCCTCTCTCCCCTCCTCTCTCTTCCTCTCTCATCACTCACCCACATCCCTCATCTCTCAGCCTCTCCCTCCCTTTCTTGCCCTCGGCCTCCCCGCTCCCTCATCTCTCTCCCTCCCATCCTTATGCTTCCCAAGCTCAGTTGCATCATAAATGGCTTAAAAGCACATTGGATTATCTGCGATTTAAAATGGCATCCAACCAGCCTGTCCAGTGGGGCCCGCCTGCTCCATGGTGGAAGGCGCCCTTTGCTGGTCCCTCAGCCCCAATTCTGGGTCATGTCCGGCCACCTGCTGCTGTGTAAAATTAGCAGGTCACTCTGTCTGCATGGCCGTGTCTGCATCTCCAGGTCCTCGCCGATAAGTAGGGGAAGACGAGGCTGGCTGGACCACCTCTGCCCACTCTAAGATGGCAGGAGGTCTGGGGGAGCCCTGGACCCCACTTGGACCCCTTTGTAGACCAGCCCCTGGGGGGCTGCGTGAGTCCCGCAGCCTCAGAAGAGGGGGTGGGAAGATGGGACCTGGGGCGGGTGGCTGGGAATGGAGGCGGAGGGGGGGATCCTGCCACTCACCTAGCCCCGTGCCCGGCCCAGGTGGACGAATACACTGTCCGCTGCGAGCGGGATCTGGGGGAGCTCGTCATTATCCGCCTGCACAAGGAGCGCTACTCCTTCCTCCCCAAGAACTCCTGGTATTGCAACTACGTGCAGATCGCAGCCCCTGACGGCCGGGTCTACCACTTCCCCGCCTACCAGTGGATGGACGGCTACGAGACCCTGGCCCTCAGGGAGGCGACAGGTGAGCCCTCAGCACCCCACCCCTGCCACCAGGCCCCTGGCTCCCTCCTGGCTGTCACCTCCTGGGCCTGTCCCCACCCGCCGCCCTCACATAGCACCCTCAGTCCCTAGTGCTCCAGGGCCCAGCTCGTGGCAGCACCCTGTGGGGACACAGATCGGGGGTTGGGGGGGCTCGAGGCCGCCCTCAGGATCTCAGGATCCCAGGTCTTAGCCGAAGGCAAGCGTGCTCTCCTCTAGCTCCCCTGTGGTCCTGCCCCTGACTCCCTCGGGACGCAGCAGGATGCCTTGTCACCGCCCCACCTGCTGCCTGTTCCCTTACAAAGCCCTGGGAGTTCAACAGAGCCAACGGGGTCTCCAGTGGGGCACGGGATGTTCTATTGGAACATCCCAAGGCCTCCCTCCCTGCCACTCCAAGGGACACCTTGCTTCTTCCCCAGGACTCACTGCTGCTCCCGAAGGGCCCCTTCATCCAGTAACGTTCCGTCGCAGCCCGGGGAGGGCTTGTTAATGCTAGAGCGGCGGTGGGGTGTTCTCTAGTGCCCCGTCAATATATTCCCAGACACTCGCTTGCTCCCCTGGAAGAAGGACAGGGAGTCCCAGCTCCTCCTGCCCACCCCTGCCACAGCCCTTGTCTGGTGGGCTTGGCTCAGCTTTCTGGGAGGTGGCTGCTACATGGGGACTGCAAGCTTGTCCTCTTAGGTCCCCTTGGCTCGGCCCCTCCAGGCTCTATCAGCCTCCCTCAAGGTGCACAGGAGGGGAGGGGGCTTGGAGTTCCGGCCGGCCGGCAGCTGACCACCCGGTCTACCTCTCGTTTCCCTGGGAACAGGGAGACAGGGCCTGAGCTGGGGAAAGAGGCAGAGGCAGAGGGAGGCAGGCCTGGGGAAGGATGGGGAGACCGAGGGGGGACCTCCCCCCACCCCCCGCCCCGGGGGAGGGGTGGATTCCCATGGTGGCCCAGTGGCCGGGAAACAGGGGAAGGGCAGGACGAGGCTGGGTGGAGCGGCCGCTTGCAACAGCAGGACAGAAAGCTTGCGTCACTGCCCGGCCCTGGAAGGAGTCCGGCCTCCACCCAGGGGGTGAAGCCAAGCTGGGTCCCGGGGGTTGCACAACTCCAGGGGGCACTGTTCACCCGGGACACAACATGGAGGAAAGAGAGGTCTCGAGGGGGCCTCGAGGGACGGTGATGGGGCTGTGGTGATAGGCACACGGCCGCCGGGGCCACCAGCCAGGACGCTGGACAGAGACAGGCCTGGGTGTCGATCTCAGCGCCACCACTTACTTACTCGCTGGATTCTAAGCCTCAGTGTTCTCCTCTGGGAAATGCGTCTAGCAGCAGAGCCTACTTTATAGGGCTGATGCAAGAATCCAGGGACATAGCCTCTAAAAGGAATTTTAAAAGGCTTAACAACTCTTGGTGTGGTTTGTGGCTGGGGGGCACGGTGAGTGGTCCCAAGCAGGCTGCCTTGGTTCAAATCCCAGCTCACGCTTTCTTTCTGTGTACCTTTGGTTGTTTCCTCCTTATAAAACGGGCACAACAGTATGGTCCCTTAGCTGAAATTTTTGGGGTCAGGGTGGTCTTGAAATTCAGATCTCAGGGGCACCTGGGTGGCTCAGTTGGTTGAGTGTCCGACTCAGTTTCAGCTCAGGTCATGACGTAGGGGTCCCAGGATGGAGCCCCGCGTCAGCTCCCTGCTCAGTGGGGAGTCTTATTCTCCCTCTCCGTCTGTGCTCTCTGTCAAATAAATAAATAAAATCTAAACATGTGGATTTATATTGTAGGAAAGAGTGTTTGGAAAGTGCCTAGTGCCTAGTAAGTGCTATGTGACTGACCTTCCCTAATCTTTTAGTGGGTCCAGAAGAGGGACTCCTTCCCAGCAGCAAGCCCTGCTCCTGGGGCAGAGCTAGGGAGAGAAGGGTGGTCCCTGATCCCTCTTTCTGAGTTTTTGGGAGGACATAGCCCTCCTCCCTCCCCAGCCCAGGGTAAGCCTTCCCTGTCCTTGTCTGTGGGCCGGCAGAGCCAGTCTAGAGGGCAGGAGCTGAATTCTGATCCTCGCTAAGTGGTCCGGGGCAGACAGGGCCAAGGTCAGACCTTGAACCTCCTCTGTGGTCTCCTTGCAGGAAAGACAAGAGCAGAGGACACGCTCCCGATCCTTCTGGAGCATCGACAGGAGGAGATCAGAGCCAAGCAGGACTTCTACCAGTGAGCGGAGGGCGGCAGGGGCTGCAGGGGACCAGGGGGCCATGACGGTCTGGCCTTCCGTCCCTGGGCTGGCCGTGGGCACCAGGCCCCAGCGACTCCCTTCTCTTTGCAGCTGGAGGGTCTTCGTTCCGGGCCTGCCCAACTACGTGCATATCCCCAGTTACCGCCCTCCTGTCCGGAGAAACCCCAACCGGCCCGAGTGAGGACCTGAGGCTGCCCTGGGGCCCCTCCCATGGTTGACCCCTGGGCTCTGCCGGCTCCCTGCGCGGCCCCGGACCCGGGTGCCCCGCCCCAGCCCTGCACTCCTTCCTACAGGTGGAATGGTTACATCCCCGGCTTCCCGATTCTCATCAACATTAAGGCCACCAAGTTCCTGAACTCAAACCTCCGCTTCTCCTTCCTCAAGACGGCCTCCTTCTTCTTCCGCCTGGGGCCCATGTGAGTGTGCGCGAGGGAGGGGGGCGCCCCTGTCCCCGCTCCATGGCGCCTCGGCCTCCACCGCAGCCCCAGAGCTCGCAACGGCCTAGGGAGCCCGGGAGCCCCCAGACCCCTGGACGCAGGGAGGGCTGCCTGTGTGAGCGCCTCCCCCTGGAACCGGGTCCCCTAGGGCGCTGGGCTTCAAACTCCGCGGCCTGGTGGACTGCAAGCAATCGTGGAAGAGGCTGAAGGACATCAAGAAAATCTTCCCCGCCAACAAGTCTTTCATCTCCGGTATGGGGTGGGGGGACGCGAGGAGAGCCCCCCGGGGCGGGGGGGAGGGGTGCGGTGTCGGGCGGGGGGAGCTGCGGGCGCGCCCTCTGGCGGCTCCGTGGAGAATGCCGCCCTGGGCGCCGCCGGCTGCTCGAGGGGAGGCTGCGGCGGGCGGGCGGGGGGCTTCTCGGGTGTCCGTGGTCTTCCTCTGTCTCGGGTCTCAGGGACACCCGGCCGCGTGCTGACGCCCTCACGCCCCCCCCCCCGCCCCAGAGTACGTGGCCGAGCACTGGACAGAGGATAGCTTCTTCGGGTATCAGTACCTCAACGGCATCAACCCAGGCCTGCTCCGCCGCTGCACGCAGATCCCGGACAAGTTCCCCGTCACAGATGACATGGTGGCCCCGTTCCTGGGCGAGGGAACGTGCCTGCAAGCGGAGCTGGAGGTGAGGCCCGATCCGCTGGAGATCCCTGGCCTCCCACCTCCCTCCCTCCCCGGGCGTCCCCATCTCTCCAGTCCTACCGTCGCTGTCCCCAGAGTCCCACCAGCCGCTGTATTCCCCGCTCGGGTCCTTAGCCAACCGCTGCACCTGGGGGGCCAAGGCACTCTGCACCCAAGGCGGGGCTCGCAGGTGCCCCCTGCTGGTGCCTACCTGCTCCCGCATTGCGGCTCCCTTGCAGAAGGGGAACATTTACCTGGCAGACTACCGCATCTTGGAAGGCATCCCCACCGTTGAGCTCAACGGAAGGAAGCAGCATCACTGCGCGCCTCTCTGCCTGCTGCACTTGGGCTCGGAGGGGAACATGATGCCCATCGCCATCCAGGTGCCTGGGGTGCAGGCCTGGCGCCCTGTGAGCATGTTGCCAAGGCGAGCGCCTGTGTGCGCGCATGCGTGTGTGTGCGTGCACACGTGGGCAGGTGCCCATTTGCATGAGTGTGCGATCCCTTTGTATGCATCTGAGAACACATGTATGTTTATGCATGTTCCTATCTGTGTGTGTGGCCCCATGTATAAGCCTCGGGCTGAGTCCCTTCTTGTCCCTACATGCATACAACTTCGTCCTGCCCCTGTCCACCTGTCTGCCCATGAGTGAACTTGGGTCCCTGATGCTGTCCTTGGTGCATGCAGGGGTGTGTAGACTGTGCCTACTCTGTGCATATATGTGCAGAGGTGACAAGAAGGGAACATGCTTGGTTGCATGAGCTTGTCTCTTTGGGTCCATTCCCTCATTTACTTGTTAAGCCAACACCTGCTGTGGGCCAGACCTCTGCTGGAAATACTGAGCTAATCAGACTTAGCCACTGCCTTGAGAGTGGCCTGGCAGGAAAGGGGATTGAGGTGCTATGTTCCCAGAGGTCTCTACCAGCGTCATGTCCAAATTAGAAATAGGCATCTGAGGGGGTGGGGATCAGCCAAGCCCCGATGCTCCTGGCTCATTAGTGGAACAGCGTAGCCAGGATTTCAGTTACTCCCTTTGCCCCAGAGGACTGGTACCCTTGTGCAGTGCACAACTTGTACAGCTGAATAGGGCAGCTGCGGGGTTGAAATAAGGAAAATTTCTCTGAAGAGGCAACTTGCGAGCTGCTTCTTGAATGAAGGGGAGTTTCCAGGTAGAGAGAGGGAGGCAGAAAGGGACTACAGGCAGAGGGGACAGCAAGAGCAAATGTGAGGAGGGAGGAAGGGCCCTGATGTGTTCAGACTCTTCTCTGCCTCCTTCCTGCAGTGGGGGCCGTGTGTGTGTGTGTGTGTGTGTGTGTGTGTGCTCTCACCTAACTCTCCCTCCTTTCCCATCCCTAGCTCAGCCAGACCCCCGGGCCCGACTGTCCCATCTTCCTGCCCAGTGACTCTGAGTGGGACTGGTTGCTGGCCAAGACATGGGTGCGCTACGCGGAGTTCTATTGCCACGAGGCCATCTCCCACCTGCTGGAGACGCACCTCATTGCAGAGGCCTTCTGCCTGGCCATGATAAGGCAGCTACCCATGTGCCACCCCCTCTACAAGGTACGGGCTGGGCCCCAGGCCCCCCCCCCAGAAAGGCACCTGGCTCGCTCAGTGCTCAGGGGGACCCCTGGTAGACTTGGGGAGGCAGCTGGGCACCCACAAGAGAGGGTTTGGGGTGGGAACTTCCTAAAGTGATAGGGTCTTGATGCTGTATGGGGGGGGTGATGCTGAGGTCTTTTGGGGCTAACTGTGGTCCTCTCTCCTTGCTTCCTCCTGCAGCTGCTGGTCCCCCACACCCGGTACACCATTCAGATCAACAGCATTGGGCGGGCCCTTCTCCTCAACGAGGGGGGGCTGTCTGCCAGGGTAAGACTTCTGCCCGTGCCCCAGCAAGAACTTTGCCGCCATTCTGGGCATTGCCATTAGACTTAAAGCAAGATTTCCCATTTGCCTTCGGATCACAAGGGGAACAGCGGGTGGGGACCGGGGCACGTGGGTGCTGTGCCCATGACGGTGCAGAGGGGCGCTGGCCCAGAGTGTGAGAGCTCATGGGGCCGGCTAGAGGAGCACACAGTGGGCTCTGTGCGAGGCAGGTGTGATCCTCGTGGGGGGGGTGCCTGCGGGACCCCACCAGCCTCAGGGGCTGCCTCTTCCCACCCAGGGCATGTCTCTGGGCCTGGAAGGCTTTGCTGAGGTCATGGTGCGGGCTCTGTCAGAGACAACCTACGACAGCCTCTACCTCCCCAATGACTTCGTGGAGCGCGGGGTCCAGGACCTGCCAGGGTATTACTACCGTGATGACTCCCTGGCCGTGTGGGACGCACTGGAGAGGTGAGGCCGGGCCGGTGGGTTGCATGCAGGGTGGGGGCATGCAGGGTGGACAGCCTGGGGGGTGGGAGCTGGCACGGGCTGATTTTGAGGACCGGACCCCAGCTTGGGGCTGAGGCCACCTCCGCGCCCCACAGGAGGTGCCCAATTGCAGGCCAGGGGAGGTCTGGGGCGGCTGAGGCTGGGCCATCCTGGGGCGGAAGGTGGGGGAAGCGCTGCCGGGGAAAGGGAGGATCCAAACTGAGGCCTGTCCCCTGGTCAGGTACGTGACAGAGATCATCACCTACTATTACCCGTGTGACGCGGCTGTGGCGGGTGACCCGGAATTGCAGTCCTGGGTGCAGGAGATATTTAAGGAGTGCCTCCTAGGGCGTGAGAGCTCAGGTATGGGCCTGGGCACTGGGCACCTGCAGGGACCTGGGGCTAAGGGGTGGGCCCTTCTGGCTGGTGGTGGAACATGTCTTGCTGGGGGCTGAGGGAGCCAAATCTTGGAGAGGTAAATCCTCGGGAAGGAAACAGCGCTGCCGATTGGTCCCTGTGTGAGCTCAGGGGCTGTGGGGCAGGGTCATCTTTGGGGATCTGGGGGATTCCCAGTCCCCTACGCTGGAAACAAGTTTTCATGGGCTGAGAAATGGGGTGTGAGCTCAAACAGGAAAGAGTAGAGCGTGCTGGCAACCAGGGAGCTGGTGGGTTCCAGGACGGCCGCCGAGCACCCTGAGGTCGTGCCGCTTGGGCACTACTTGGCATATATTTAGTGAGCATCTATGATGTGATAAATGCTGGGTACTGGGAGGCAAAGGGAATGCGACAGGAGACGGGGTCTGCCCTCAAGTCTCAGGGCTGGTCCTCTCAGTAGAAGGGCAATCATGCTGTCTTAGGACTGCTGCAGGCGGGGGGTGGGGTGGGTGGGGTAAGGGTGCACTAGGAGCCCTGGGGAGGAGGGTGGTGGGTGGAGAGTGGTGGGTGGAGGGTAGCAGCATGCTAAGATCTAGCTGAGATCTAACATCCGAGCTAACATCTGGCTAGGAGCTGCGGGGTGGGGAGGTTAGCCAGCAGGTGTTAGAGGTGGGGTTGACGAGGTCTGAGGGGAAGCCAGAGCGAGCAGAGGGAGCTGCGGTTGCTGCCTGGGAGGTCCCTGCATCTGCGCTGAGGCTGGAAGTTGGCCAGACTCTATGGGGCTAAGCTAAGGCTGAGGCCAGGAGCAGGGGACGGTGGCAGGCCTGGTGAGGGAGGCTGGAATTACCCTGACCACCAGAGGGCGCCGTCGAGGAGGTCCTCGAGGAAAGCAGATTTGTAGCCGAGACTGTCGTGCTGCCGGGCAGTCAGTCCCAAGACACTTCTGGAAGCTGCTGTGGTGTCCAGGGATGGGTGACAGGGGCCTGGCCAGGGGGCAGTTGTGGCAAGGCAGAGAATTCCCGTGCTGGCTGGGAGAGAGAGATGACAGGATTTGGTGACTGGTTGGGGTTTCGCGGTGGGTTTGGAGGGAGGGGCCAAGGACCACTCCCAGGTTTGGGGCTGTCGGAACTGGGTGGAACTGGGTGGATGGTATGTGTCAGGCTGTGAGCTGGGGGCCTGGAAGGACGAGCTTGGGGAGGAGGACAGTGGGTCCAGCTGTGTTAGGCTTCCCGAACCTGGGGACAAAGGGAAGAAGCGAGCAGCTTGGTTAAGTGTGGGAGCAAGAAATCCACCTGGCATGAGGGCAGAGGCTCAAAAGAATGTGTGTGTGTTTGTGTGTGTGTGTGCAGTGTGGGGGGGTGGTTGTGGATGAGGGACTGTGCTGGCTCAGGGCAAGAAAGCTGGGATTCCCCCAAAGCCTTGTACGCCCGCCCCCGAGTCCTGGGACCAGAGAGCCCCCACTAAGGGAGCTGCATGAAAGATCCCAGGGCCCCACCTCCACCTCAGGCAGCCCTGGAGGACATGGCCAAGGCCATTTGGGTCCACCTCCCAAGACCTGTGGGCTAGATGGGCTGGAGCAGGGGGTGGGAGGGTGGGGGATGGGGGTTGTGGTCACAGGGGAGGCCAAGCAGGCAGAATGAGCTCAGGACCCTGAAAAGGCAGCTAGGAGCGTTGGCGGGACACGGTGCGGGGAGTGGGGGCGTGGGGGGGGGGGTGTCCGGCTCGTGGGCGCCCTCTGCAGGCCATCCAGGACGGGGGCGGGACTGACGCTGCCGGGCCTTTCCCCGCCCCCCAGGCTTCCCTCAGTGCCTGCGCACGGTGCCCGAGCTGATCAGATACGTCACCATAGTCATCTACACCTGCTCGGCCAAGCACGCCGCTGTCAACACAGGGCAGGTACCCGTTCTCGCCAGCCCCAGCCCCAGCCCGCGAACCCAGCCTCGGCCATCGGCCCGACTCAGGCCTCCGCCCAGCTCCCAGCTTCAGTCCCTAGCTCAGTTCAGACCCCAGAGTCCCGAGGGTGCTGTCTGACCCAGAACCCTACCCCCTTTGCCATCCCACCCGCCATCCAGCTGGAGTACACCGCCTGGATGCCCAACTTCCCATCATCCATGAGGAACCCACCGATGCAGGCCAAGGGGCTGACCACTCTGGAGACCTTCATGGACACGTTGCCCGACGTGAAGACCACGTGCATCACCCTGTTGGTGCTCTGGACACTCAGCCGGGAGCCCGACGACAAGGTGCCCCGGGGACCTCGGGGTGCAGGCGGGGGTGGGGTTACTCCGAGTATGGGCAGGGAGAGGGCTAGGGGCGGGGGACGCCCGACCACAGGCGAGGGGGTGTCCAGGGCGGGAGGCAGGGGGAGAGCGGCGGCGGTGGCAGGGGCGAGGCGGAGGGGCCCGGGCTGGTGGGCGGCAACTGCCCGGTTGCGTGCCCGCAGCGGCCTCTGGGCCACTTCTCCGACATCCACTTCGTGGAGGAGGCCCCGCGGAGGAGCATGGAGACCCTGCGGCGCCGCCTGGCCCAGATCTCGCACAATATCCGTCAGCGCAACAAGGGGCTCCCCATCCCCTACTACTACCTGGACCCGGTGCTGATAGAGAACAGCATCTCCATCTAGGACCGCTCCCCTGCCTCGCCCCTCCTGTCCGCGCCTATTTTCAAAAAAAAAAAAAAAAAAAAAGTCACTTGGCACAGCGCTGAGTCTGTCCATGCGCTGGGTCGTTTACCGCGAGCGAGTGGAGGGGTGCTGGCTGGGACGATGCCGATCCCCACTGCGGGGTTCAAGTAGGCTCAGGGCCCCAGCGCCAGGTCCCAGTCTGCCCCGATGTCCCGTGAGATCCAGCCCAGGAGGCTCTGGACGGCAGGGATACCCCCACCCCTGGCTCTGCCCTGAAGTTCTGGGAGATGGCTAGGTGCTCCTGGGGTCAGCAGGAGAAAGGCTGGGACCCCGCCACCCCCGGCCCCCTCTTTCAACCCCAAGCGATTCTGGTTCATCTTAAGTGCCCCTACCTCGGGACCCAGACCTCCCAGGACCCCAGTCCACCAGAAAATCTACCCATGGGCCAGCATCACCGGAGCCCTGCCCACCGAGGCACCCAGACCACCCAAGACCGGTCCAACTTGAAACATAAACTACCTATCTACCCAGGCAAAAGACCACCCTGAGCCCAGCCTACCAGGAACCTAGACCACCCAAGCCATGCTCACTTTGAAACCCAGCCAGCCCTAAGCTACTGCGAACCCATAATATCCTACTAGGAACCCGTAACACCCTACACCACAGCCCATCACCTACCAAAGCCTACATCCCTCCAGGCTTGGCCCACACAGGAGCCCAGCCTGCTAAGTGCACCCTCCAAGTAACCCGTCCCCAGGATCCCTTCCTTACCCCTACCCACTCTTCTGGAACCTGAGAATCACCCCCTTTCGGCACCCCCTGGGCCTTGCTTATGGTTTCATCGCTGACTCCCCGGAGCTGCACAAGGGCTTGGCACGTGGACTTGAACTCAGGGAGGGAGTCCACCGGGTCTGTCTGGCCTTTGGCGGTAGGTGGTGGTGGTGGGGGCAGGGCTGGGGGCACCTGCATGGTGGTGGGAATATTGGGCATCCTGGCACTGAATTCAAGGTGACTTTCCCTCCAAACTCCGTAAGCCCAGAGTTGCCAGTGCTCCCGTTAGGTCCATTCGTCTGGTGACCCTGCTTATCCCTGCCCAGGTTACGATGACCGTGGGGAGACATTCCGTGAGCTCCCCAGGGCAACAGGGACCCATACATGGGGGTGGGATGGAGAGAACAGGGCTGAAACCCAAGCGGGTTGGGGTCTAAACCTGGGGGTCTAGAGGGCAGGAGACAGGCGTGGCCACCTCACCGGAGCTCACACAGCTTAGAAAACCTTCCCGCAAAACTGCCCGGACCCAGGCCCGCAGTTCTGAGTCTTGGCTTACGACTCTGTCCTTCCGGTAAGAGAGAGATGCTGACAGTGTTAGACGCAAAGCTGGGGATCCAAGAGGACATGATGACTAACAGCTGGGACCCTAAGGCGGGAGGGGCCCCTGAGACCAGCTGCCCCAAGGGGACTCTGAAGCCAGAGAGGGAAAATGGCCAAACAGGCATTACAGGAACCACGGAGCTGACCTGCAGACCTGGAGGTCTTCATTTCCCCCCAGGGGTCCAAACCTAGGGTCTAGAGCCGCAGGTGTTTCCAGATGTGCTTTGATTGGCTGCCAAGGTTTCCTATTTGCTTCTTTTTTGAGTTGAATCAATGGCCAGCACTTACATATTAGACAATGTCAGGTTTCTCTTGAAAAATCTGAAGGTCTGGCTATAGTCCTTGCTGGGTCGTCATCTGTCCCCATCAGACAAGCACGAGTTCTCCGCCCGCCGTGGTCCCATCCACTCTCGCCCTTGCACCAGCTGCCTCAAACGCCGTGGGATGTCTTCCAGCTTCTGAGGCCGATCAAGCCACAGATGCCAGGGCCTTCTGAGTTCGGACTGGGGGATTGGATTCATCCACACCCCTGGTTCCCAAAGGGCAGAGCTGACTGGCCTTGCTCACCGTGGCCTCCAGCCCCGGCCATAGTTAGGGCTCACGGAGGACACGTGGACCCATCGCTCCCACTGTGGGCGTTCATGGGGGGGCGCCCCTGAGGATTCAAGGGGAGGTAGGGCATGAGCTGGGCTCAAAGGAGGCAGTGTTTGGCTAGTGAGAGAGGGCGAATCGGGGTGCCTGGCCTCCCAGTCTCAGTCTCTGCTGAGGAGCAAGAACAGAGAAGAGGGGAGAGGAAGGTTCTGGAGGGGCTGAGATTCCCCAGTGGACACTGCATTCCATGTGCAAATGGGAGCCACGCGAGGCTCATGAGAAGGCTGTCCCAAGTGCCGGGGCCTGAGGAAGGTCATATTGCAGGTTAAGGGCAGGAGATGGGGACCTGCAGGGAGGCCGGACATCAGGAGCTCCTGCCATGGGGGTGGAGGCCAGAGGTACACCCTAAAGGGGTCTTCTGCGAGGGAGAATCTGAAGGAAACCCTGGACATTTTCTCTATGGGGTGAATGCGCAGAAGGCACCTCCTATTGGCCTGAGGTTTGTTCTTGCTTTTATTAATTTGCTTGCTTTGCATTTAATTCTAATAATAACCCATAAGATAGGAGCTCTTCTCATCCCTGTTTTCAGAGAAGCAACACAGAGAGGTTAGGTGACTTGCTCAAGGTCACACAGCGGGGAGAGAAGAGGAAGCAGGAAAGGGTTGCAAAGTCACAGCGTGTTTGGGCAGAAGGGGTGGGGGAGTAGACCAGCAAGGTACAGAGATGTAGATGAGGGGGAGACCTGGAACCCCCAGCCCCTCGGGGGAGCCTCACCTCTCTGTGGCCGCCCAGATCCAGAGCACATCATCTGGGGAGTGGTAGTGGGCAAGATCCTGAACCTCTGGGCCAGCCAGGTGGTGGGGCGGCAGGAGGGAGGGCAAGGTGGAAGCCTCTGGCCCTTTTTGGTGATCCGCGGCAGGCAGCCTTCCTGTCCGGTCCCAGCCGAGTTGACCAAATGCTGAGCAGAGACCCCCCCGCCACTGCTCAGGGCCACAGCTCAGCCGCTCCAGGGCCCCGGCCGGGCTGATGAGCTTTCGCGGTGCAAAGAGCTCAGTGCGGGCCTCAGCGTTGATGTCCGGGGGTTGTCGACACAAGGACAGAGCAGGGAGGGACAACCAGAGTCAGCGGTTAGATGAGACAACCTCACGGGCCCCAGGGGGTGGCCCCGTGGGCAGCTACTGCGCATGGAGAGAAAAGAGGTCTCCATCATAACGTGGGTTCGAAGCAGATGAACCAGGAGCAGTGAGTGTCGGGCCCAGGTCTGTCCAGGAGCCAGTCCGCAGCTGTGTCACTGGGAAGGATGGTGGTGCCCTCTGGGCCCGGAGTCTGAGGGAGCTGGAGTGGGAGGCCGTTCACAGGGAGGGTAGGCATCAGGCGGAATCTGGGTGCAGAAAGTGCAGCCTGTTACCCTGTCCACGGGGCCACATCTCATGGTCGACCTCCTTCCTAGCTGTGTCTCTTCGGGCAAGTTAACTAACCTCTCTGTGACTCAGGTTCTTCAGCTATAATGTGAGGTTGGTGGGGGCGCCTGGGAGGCTCAGTCTGTTAAGCCTCTGCCTTTGGCTCAAGTCATGATCCCAGGGTCCTGGGATCCAGTCCCAAGTAGGGCTCCCGGCTCAGCGGGGAATCTGCTTGTCCCCCTGCCTCTCCCCATTCCTCTGCTTGTGCGCACGCTCTCTCTCTCGCTCTCAAATAAATAAATACATAAATAAAATCTAAAAAAATAAATAAAGTGAAGTCGATGATAAGCATCCCTCCTTCCTTGGGTTGCTCTGAAAGATTAACTGAGTTCAAGCTGGCCAGTGATGGAGGCGAGGTAGGAAGGCTCCCCGCTCTGACCACACACAGCAGGAAATGGCCCCTAAGGCCGCCTTGGTGGCCCATGGTGCAGAGCCGGGTCCAGGGCTCCTGGTACCAGCCCAAAGTCACCCCGATCCCCAGTTGTGTGGGGCAGAGACTGGAAGGCTGGAAGGGAGGGCGTGGTGATGCCTTCTGGAAGGGGTTCCGAGTTTAACTGTTGGGAACGCGGTCATGCCATCCTAGGAGCATGGTCCGGTAGAGTCGATTTGGAAACCCATGTCAGGGGGGTTTGTTCTCTGACACTGAGTATCACAACCTTCCCATCAAGATAGAGATGGACAAGGACTAGACAACAGCAACAACCAAACTAGGAAGAAAACCAAACTAGGGAGGGGCCAGTTGGGTTAGATGGGGTGTGGTAATTGGCACTTGGAACAGTTGGCAAACCTTGCGGTCATCCCCAGGGAAGGCTGTGCCCCCACTGCACGCCCAGCCCTCCCAGGGCCCCGCCTTGCTGACCTGGATGGGAGGGGCAGCAGGGGTCCGTCGAACTGGGTCGGGGGCTGCCCGGAACTGGGGCAATTCGTTAATGATGCTGGAGCGGACCGCAAGAGGTTGGCATGGCCCACCAGGTACAGAGGGCCGTCTAGAGGAGGAGAGGAGGAAGAAGAAGGGGCTGAGGGAGGGCACATCTCATCCCAGTCGGCCCACAGAGGGGAGCAAGAGCAGCTCCGGGGAGCCCCAGCGGGCCCCCAGTAGGGCATCCTTAGGAACCATGACAACTGGCAGGGGCATGGGTCCTGGCAAAGAAGCAGGAGAGAGCACTCCCTACTCACCCTGCTTGCTATGCCAGAGCAACACTGCTCTATCCAGGGCTGAGCAGGAGGCACTGGCTCGGAAAGGCACTGAGCTAGCTGGGAAAGGAGGGGCTGCAGGGCCGGATAGAAGAGACTGGTTGGGGGTTGGGAGCCTGGGCTGCTGAAAGCACTGGGAGGGGAGGGAAAGAGGCAGGACCCCTGGGCCCCTCACCTCCAGCTCAGCCTGCAGACTGGCCCCCGGGCTGGCCCAGCGCAGGGGTCCTTACCTTCAGCGATGGGAAGTTCTTCAGGACTCCACATTGGTGCTGGACCAGGGTGGCGATGTGGCCATTCTGGAACTGAGAGGCAAAGAACAACATCCTCCGGTGACCGTTCAAACCGCCTTGGTGACCCAAGCCCCAGCCTCTCCCACTGCCCCGCTCTGGAGACCCAGATCTCCAGCTTCCCGCCTCGGTCACTCCCTGATGTTCCCCTTCTCCTACTCCGACTGGTTGGACGTCTGGATTAGTAAGCGAGTTCTCAGAAGAAAGGGGGTTGGAGGCTTGGGTTCCTCCTGTGGAGCCACTGATCCTGCAGCCCCACTCATTCCGGGGTACATCTCAGGGGCTCCCCAATGTCATGTGCGCCAGGACATGAGCAGAATGTGAGAAAATCAGGATGAGGAATGGTGGATACAGCAGAGCCCAGCCTGCTAGCTCAAGCTTCCTGCACGGCTGCCCTCCCGCTGGCCCCCCACTTCCTGGTTAAGACTCAGCCTCCCCTGCTCTCCAGGCTCACTAGCGCGCTGTCCCAGGTCCTTGCGTGCCTGCTGTCCTGGGATCCAGGAGCGCCCCAGGAGACAGGAGGCCAGCAGGCGGTTCTGGGGAGACCCCAGGCGCCTGTCACTGCATGAGCGCACCCCTGCCCTGGGCTCCTGTCGCGGTGGCCCAGGCTGGCCGCCTCGTCGCCGGAAATGGGTGGGCTTCCAGCTCAGGACACTGCCTGTCCCTCCTCCAAGGTGCCCCTGGAGAGAGCGGTCAGTGCCTCCTTCTTTGCGTCTCTATCCTGCCCACTCCCAGCCCTGGAGGCCAGTGTCTCCTCTACCACCCTGAGTCACCCTGTGTCCTCTCTCTCCAGTCGTGCATCCCATCTCCTGCCTCGGTCCCCTCCTCAGCTCTCCTGCAGGTGCAGGTCCTTGGGGGGTGGGGGTGGGACGTGGTCTGTCCCGGGTCCTCCCAGGGGAGTGAGCAGAGGCTCCCCGGAGCACCGCTCACACGAAGGCAGGGGGAAGGCGGGGAGAGGACCGGGCAGGGCCCTGGCTCCAACCTGTCAAAGCATAATTAAAAAAAAAAAAAGAATTACGAAGATGATTCATAAATTTAGAATGAACACAAGTCAAAGATTTAACTCAACTGGGAAGGGTGGTAATGGCGGTTGCAAGATTGGTTCGTGCGCGGCGCAGTCAGAGCTAGTCACGGGCAAGCCTCGTTTACTCGAGTTTCAGTTTACTGTGCTTCACAGATGCTGCTTGGTTTTGTTTTGTTTTGTTTTGTTTGTTTTTTAACAAACTCAAGGTTTGTGGTGACCCACAGAGCAAGCCCATGGGGGCTATTCGCTCACTCCCCATCTCTGTGTCACATTTTGGTAATTCTGGCAATATTTCAGACTTTCTCATTCGCTGTCTCTGTCACAGTGATCTGTGGTCAGTGATCTCCGACGGTATTATTGGGATCAGTTTGGGGTGCAATGAACTGTGCCCCCAGGAGACAGTGTTGGTGTTCTGAGTACCCAACCGACGGGCCATTCCCCGGTGTGTGTGTGTCTCTCTCTCTGTGTCTCTCCTCTGACCTCCCTATTCCCTGAGACGCAGCAAAATTGAAATGAGGCTAATTAACAATGACCCCACAGGGGCCTCTAAGTGTTCAAGGGAAAGGAAGAGTCATGCGTCTCTCACTTGAAATCACAACCTAGAAACGGTTACACTTAGTGAGGAAAGTGTGTTGAGAGCCGAGATCGGCCGAAAGCTTGGCCTCTTGTGCCAAAGCGAGCCAAGTCTTGAAGTTGTGAACACAGAGGAAAGTTCTTGAAGGAAAGTACACTGCTACTCTGGTGAACACACGAATGGCAAGAAAGAGAAACAGCCTTCTTCAGCGTGGAGAGAGTCTCTGTGGTCTGGACAGAAGGTCAAAGCAGCCCCAACATTCCCTTAAGCCAGAAGCCTAACCCAGAGCAAGGTTCGCTCTTCAATTCCATGAAGGCCGAGAGAGATGAGGAAGCCACAGAAGTAAACTCTGAAGTGAGCAGGGGTTGGTTCAGGAGGTCTAAGGAAAGAAGCCGTCTCCCTGACGTGAAAGGGCAAGGTCAAGTAGCAAGTGCTGCAGCAGGTTCTCCAGAAAACGGAGCTGAGATAACTAATGAAGGTGGGTGCACTCGGCAACCGATCTTCAGTGTGGATGAAAC
>PISX010005786.1:0-104045 GCA_004024625.1 Mellivora capensis | reverse complement strand
AGAGAAAGACAACTATCATATGATATCCCTGATATGAGGAAGTGGAGATGCAACATGGGGGACTAGGGGGGCAGAAAAAGAAGAAAAGAAACAAGATGGGATTGGGAGGGAGACAAACCATAAGTGACTCTTAATCTCACAAAACAAACTGAGGGTTGCTGGGGGGAGGGGGCCGGGAAAGGTGGGTGGGGTAATGGACCTTGGGGAGGGTATGTGCTATGGTTAGTGCTGTGAAGTGTGTAAACCTGGCGATTCACAGACATGTACCCCTGGGGATAAAAATTTTTTTATAAAAAATAAAAATTAAAAAAAAAAAAAAGAACTGCCTGGAACTACTAGAAGGTGGGAAGAGGCATGGATTTGTCCTCCCCTAGAATCTTTCGAGGGAGCAAGGCTTGATTTTGAACTTCTGGCTGCCCGAACTATGAGAGAACACATTTCTATAATCTCACGCCATCCGAGTTCGTGGGGATTTGCTACAGCAGCCTCAGGGAAACTGATATGACACCTTTTACACAGTGCTTTTCTGGATGCCCTCTGTCAAGGCAATTACAATCTATAACATTAGGCATGCTAACACTCAAAAAACAAATACTCAAGTCAAAAAACGGGCAAAAGACAGGAACAGACACTTCTCCAAAGAAGACATATGAACGGCTAACAGACACATGAAAAAATGTTCCTCATCATTAGCCAATCAAAACCACATTGAGATACCACCTTACACCCATCAGAATGGCCAAAATCGACAAGGCAAGAAACAACAATGTTGGAGAGGATGCGGAGAAAGGGGAACCTTCCTACACTGTTGGTGGGAATGCAAGTTGGTGCAGCCACTCTGGAAAACAGTGTGGAGGTTCCTCAAAGAGTTAAAAATAGAGCTTCCCTATGACCCTGCAATTGCACTACTGGGTATTTACCTCAAAGATACAGATATGGCGAAAAGAAGGGCCGTATGCACCCCAGTGTTCATTGCAGCAATGTCCACAATAGCCAAACTGTGGAAGGAGCCGAGATGCCCTTCAACAGACGAATGGATAAGGAAGATGTGGTCCATATACACTATGGAGTATTATGCCTCCATCAGAAAGGATGAACACCCGACTTTTGTATCAACATGGATGGGACTGGAGGAGATTATGCTGAGTGAAATACATCAAGCAGAGAAAGTCAATTATCCTATGGTTTCACTTATTTGTGGAACATAAGGAACAGCATGGAGCACATTAGGAGAAGGAAGGGAAAAATGTAGTGGGGGAAATCAGAGGGGGAGATGATCCATGAGAGAATATGGACTCTGAGAATCAAACTGAGGGTTTCAGAGGGGAAGCGGGTGGGGGATGGGTTAACCCGGTGATGGACATGGACTGCATGGAACACTGGATGTTATATGCAAACAATGAATCATGGAACATGACATCAAAACTCATCATGTACAGTATGGTGACTAACATAACACAATTAAAAAAATAAAAAAGGGAATGCTAAGTAAAGCCACCGCAGCAGATAGAGCTGTCATGGCGGCAGTGGGGGTGGGACAAAGCAGTGCATGGGGAGAGAGTCTCTGAGATTCTAGTTCTTTCCAATTCTGCCCATCTTTTATATCTGGCTTCTGCAAAAGATCTAATGTTAAAAAGATTCCCACCTTAAAAATGTAAAGGCAAAGAGGGTATAATTGTGAAACACAGCACAAAGAAACACTTACCTCCACATGCTGACAGGTTTGGATGAGTTTAGCCAAAAGGGTCTCTAGTTCTGTGTTCCTCTTGATAAGGCTGGTGAGGTTACTCTCTAAGTTTTGCTGTTCAAAAAGAGAAGAGAAATATTATTCTGCATCCTGAAAATATTGTGCCATATCCTGAAGTATTATAAACCTTTAATAACCAAATTACTCATACTCAGGAAAATCTGATCCTTTATTCAGAAACCTCAATGAAATCTATGCAGATTTAAGCATTTACAGATTTATTTTTTTAAGATTTTATTTATTTATTTGAGAGAGAGCGAGAGAGCACACACGTGCACAAGCAGGCAGAAGGGCAGAAGAGGGAAAAACAGACCCACTGCGGAGCAGGGAGCCTGACATGGGACTCGATCCCAGGACCCTGGGATCACGACCTGAGCCGAAGGCAGAGACTTAACCGACTAAGCCACCCAGGCGCCCTGCATTTATAGATTTAAACTTGACTTTGAGTAGCTGCATTTAAAAGAACCTTTAAAAAAAGGTTCAAATTTCATTCTTTTTTTCCTCCTTCTTGTACGAACCCGGGCACATTTACCGGAATAATTAGCTATAGGTCATGAACTAGGGAGAAAAGAGGTAATTGGATTTCTAGTTCTTTACCTGACTCAGAAGTGGCAATAATATAAGAAATATATTCCCACAACAAATCAACTATTATTGGATTTTTAGGATTTACCATCTTACGGGCAGGCTGAGGTCAGTCCCTCAGAGAAAGGTTTGAATTATCCGGCTATTGCTGACATTACGACTATTTATAGGCATTTATAAGATACAAGAAGTCCTCATCATACACATTTACTCACTCGTAGTACATTTTATTGTACATGCTTCTATTCTTTGTCTATCAACATATCAATGCCAGATTAAATTTCCTTGAATGCCACATTTTTCATATCACCGTACTGCTTACAAATCTAGAATTATTTCCTATTTCCTTAGAACATCAAATTTAAAGTTCCCTGTAATGACCATTAAATCTAGTTTTCGACCACAATAACCCGCTTCTTGTTCTGCACGCTCTTCATTGATGCCACTCATTCATTTATCCATTCACACAAGTATTTATTTAGCTTCTACTAACGCCAGACTCTGAGAGATACTGGGGAAACACAAACAGAAACTCCTACTCCCTGTCCACCAGGAGATGGCGGGGCAGGGGGTGTGGAAGTACTGTGAACGAGTTAGGTTTTCCAGAGGACACATTCCTTCCGCTGAGGCTGGAAAGATGGGCCATGGAGTTTTTGGTGAACAACGATGGGAATTTCTTGGGAAGATGGGATGGAGGTAGAGGTGGTCACTGGCAGGGGATAGAACGATGTCATGAACCAAGATCATGGCAAAGGATTAGGGCGATTGTGTGTTTTACTAGTTAGACAATTCCACAAATACAGTGAAAAGACGGAACAGAAGGAAATTTCATGGAAAAGAAAACAGATTGAGGATTTATAATGCCATCTGTGAAAACGGATTTGAAGAGAGTATTTTGAAAATCAATAATTTCATCAAGGTGATAACAGTTCACCATGCTGTGAAATTAATTCCTGAAAGCATTTATTCTTTCTACTTTACAAAATTTTAGATTTCGAAAGGTACACTCAGGAAAAGAGTCACTTTTACTTAATGCTTAAAATGCATACGTCAGAAACGGAAATCTCTCTGGTCATTCTTAAACAAGTTCTGCTTATTAATCTGGTGTTTATCCTACTGCCTAATTTTTTCATTTCAATGACCACATTTTTCATTTCCAGTGGATTCTTTATCACACCTCCCTCTTCTTGAACAACCTTCTCTTCTTGTTCCCAGGATGTAGTTCCCTCCTTCATAATTTCAAGAAAACTGAACACACTTATTTATTCTTAAGCTTACTTGAAAAAAGGCAATTCTCTACTTTCCTGTGTTTGTGCAACGTTTCCTAAGAGTCCGATTTTATCTCTTATCTTACAATCTTTGTCTGACAGCTCATCTGATGCAAACTTTGTTCCCTCAGCTGGGATCCGGGGATTGGCACAGCACAGCCAAATGAGCTGCCCACTCTGATGTTAGGGCGTGAGATCGGTTCCCCAGAGAGGGCGCTCCCGCAGGACACCCGTGTGTTAGAGGCACTGATCCCGGTTTGACTCAGGGCCTCCCTGAGGCATTCTGTCCCTGAGAGTTCTGTCTGGCTCCAATTCCAGAGAAGGTGGGAGGTACCCTTTGAGTCCAGTATTTCCATGGGGAGTTCTGGCCTCCGGGCACATGGGACAGTCTAAGGCTTCTGCCCCATGCGGGACACTCTCCACCACGTTCCCCCCATCCGGTTCCCACCGCCCCATCTCATCTCCACTTCTCCTGAGTAGCCCAGCTTCAGCCTTCCCCCACCATTCTGCATCTCCTTTCATTTCCGGTCCTTGGAGACTTTCCACTTATGTTGAAACTTGATTATTACTCTTCGAAATCCATTTGAAAATATCTTATCTGTAGTTCTCATGTGCTCAGAATTCAGACAGAGGTTTGGTACGTATTTCATCAGGACTGGAAGACCAACAAGAATGCTTCAATTTTGGCTTTGAAACATGCAAAGCATCTCATATACAAATATTTTAAAGGAGAAAAATGACTATTTCCCACTGAAAGGATGGACACCTTAACAGAAAGACAGAGAAGGAACCAGACAGAGTGATTAAAGCTCAAGTTCATGATCTCATGATTGCATCGAAGAAAACCTTGCTTTCGAAGCTCTTAACAACAACGCAGACAACAGCCAAAAGTTTTTTCTGTTTGGATGAAATGAATCACAGCTACTAATCACTTTATGGCCAGAGACTAGAGACTAATTCTGAGGCGTTCCATTACTGTGTCCTTGATCTAGACGTGACTCCTTTATGGCATATTTGTCAACTTCTTTTGGTATGGTAATCTCAGGGAATCTTTTTCCTTGCCTTTTTGGCTGACCCTTCCGAGCAGGAAATTTCTAGGGAAATACATCATCTAACTGTTTACACTTCGGTGATCATAGGTATGATTTTTCTAAAGCTAGTCAGCGAAAGAGAGCCAAATAAATAGAATCTAACACATTTAGATTTTACAAACATCTGCTTGCTTCCCCTCCTTTTATTAAGTATACATCATGTATAAAAATCTGTTTTTAATCAGCTAATATGTAGACTAAAGCCTGTGGTTTAAACACATTGACCTATCTGGATCCTTTGGGGTTATTCAAATTTAAATAGTACAAGTGTTACTGAAGTCCACA
The DNA here is from genome assembly GCA_004024625.1 of Mellivora capensis. NCBI lineage: Eukaryota > Metazoa > Chordata > Mammalia > Carnivora > Mustelidae > Mellivora > Mellivora capensis. Next base: position 99,069 of record PISX010005786.1, on the reverse strand, counting down.
AAGAATTACGGAGTCACTTACAAGCATAATAAAGGGAAATGAAGCTGGGAGAGAGACTTGTTTCCAAGAAGTACCAAAGGGACTGACAACACTTCTGAAGAGAGCCCGGGTAATGGGGAGGTAACAAAATCCAGTCCTCAGTGAACCATGCATCCATAAGCTTCCACTACGGGGACTTCTGTGGAGTTTTTGAGAATTTAACCGGATCGCTCACATCCTGTGTGGCGGTCAGCAGGTCCTATAACCTCCCAATTTTGACTGTGCTTTGTGCAAAAGAGAGATAATATTTTTTGGCTTGAGAGTCTTGGGACTAAGTGTAGAGAAGTATCTACTTCCCTACGGCTATCTAAGGAATTCTATGGGGTACCCCCAAAATAGTCTGAGTTTCCTGTTCTCGCCTCGAAAACGTTAATACATTTACATCTCCTTACGGAGCTGAGCTCTGGAGAGATCCAAGGAGTCGGCCTGAGCGACCACACAAGCAGGGAGTGAGGAGACTGGGGCTACCATCCCAGCTCAGCTCTCCTGGACAGACGTCACCCGGGCCCAGCTTCCCCATCCGGGGGGTACGCGTGCGGACAGAGCTCCCTACCTGCGCTGTTGTTAAGCTCAGGGGAGGAAATGAACACATACACCAGGAAGTATACAAACGTTTGTTGAAATCACGAGTTATGGGAGAAAACATTCAGTTTGGTGTCAGGGCCAGGCACTAGAGGGGCCCAACCCCGGGCCTCGGACACTCTGGGGCTTGCTGGTGGCTTTGGGGGGCAAGCACCTGTTCTTTGGGGCACCAGGAAGGGCCCCAGCAGGGCGCGCTGGGGGGCTGAGAGGACTGGGGAGGCTGATGCCTCTAGGAGCACCCTTCAGTCAGCAACTACTGGCAGCAGGTAGATGAAAAGCCTGGCTTCCTTCACATCCCAGGTGGGAACCCTCTGAGTCACAACCCATAGAGCCCTTCAGGGAGCCCCACTGAGAGGAGCCAGGTGCCTGTGGCGACAAGCGGCTTCCATCCACGCCCTCTTTCTGCTTCCTTCCCTTCTTGGTCCCGCTTCCCCTCTCCCTTACAGCTGCTTCCCGGGTCGCCTTCCAACGTGGACTCTGAGCCAGGGTCTTCTTCTGGGAGAACTCGGCTAAAACCTTATTAGGAAGATAACCCTAGTCCACTATTCGTGCGTATTCCTTCTTATGAGGAATAGCCAAATTAACGAAAGATTTTATCGGTCTTAAAAGACATTTGCAAATACAAGAGATTGTTTTCTCTTCCTCCACCTCCCCTCTCTTTTTTTTCTTTAAGATTTTATTTATTTGAGGGAGAGAGAGAGAGCGAGCTGGGGGCGGAGCAGCAGAGGAGGGAGAGGAACAAGCAGACTCTGCACTGAGCGCGGAGCCCCGAAGAGGGGATGGATCTCGGGACCCTGAGATCATGATCATCTCAGGACCCTGAGATCATGACTGGAGCCGAAACTAAGAGTTGGACGCTTAACTGACTGAGCCGCCCAGGTGCCCCCTCCCCTCTTTCTAGCTTTTTCTAGAGGTCACATATCCTCCAAATTCCAGGCTCTAAACTGGCAGCCACTGGAAATACAATGTCAGCCACAAATGTGAATCACATTTTAACTTTTCTAATAGTCGTGTTTAAAAAAAAAAAGAACCAGCTAAAATTAATTTTAAGAACATATTTTACTTCATTCAATATCCAAAATATTATTTCAACCTGTAATCAATATTTAAAAACCGATGAGCCAGAGCGCCTGGCCGGCTCAGTCAGTGGAGCATGTGACTCCTGATCTCAGGGTTGTGAGTTCAAGCCCCACGTTGTGTGTCGGTAGAGATTACTCAAGATGTTAAAAAACAACAACAAAAAAACCTGATGACCTATTTTACATTCTTTTTCTTTCTTTCTTTTTACTAGGTCTTTGGAACCTGCTATGTGTTTTATACACATCACACATCTCAATTCACACCAGTTAGCACGTCAAGCGCTCGGCAGCTACACACCGCGAGCAGCTCTACTACTGAACGGCACAGCGTGAGGGTCTCGAACAGGGGTCAGCAAACTTCTTCTGGAAAGGGCCAGGTAGTAAATATTTTAGTTTTTATTGGCCACAACTCTCTGTTGCAACTGCTCAGTTCTGCTGCCCTTTTAGTGAGAAAGCAGCCATGGACTCTACAGAAACGGATGGGCAGGGCTCTGTTCCAATATAAAACATTTACAAAAACAGGTGGTGACTGAGATTCGGCCCATAGGCCAAGCTCCTTCCTGAGCCTGGGCACACGCTCTTCCCTTTGGAATGCACTTGCACAGCAGGAAATAATTCCACTACTAAGGGGAAGGCATAATGAAACCATAGTACATATTGAGTGCCTGCTGTATACCCATCACAGCTTAGTCCCTTCCCAGCATAAGTGCTCCAATATTTATTGTGGGAACAATTAGCAGGGAAAACTGAATATCCACTAGACGACTCTTCTGAAATCTAATGTAGTAAATCAGCTAACTAGTTAGTTCATTTAACAACTACTACAGATTGTTCAAACATTGCCTTCTCCCCTTTAGGGCCTTTCTCGTGGGTAGCGTTGAGTCTGAGCCCAAGAAGAGGGGCTTGGCAACTGAGAAGCATTCTGAAAGGAACTCTGTGTAACTCTCTAAGACCACAAGGTTTCTGGAAAGGCAAATACTACACTGTTGAGCGAATTTTAATAAACACGGGTTTAGATAAATAGTCTAGCAATTATCATGGACACATCTAGTCCAAATTCCACCTAAAAGCAAAGTCAAGTTGCTCCTAGCCTTAACTCATGACCTCTTCCCCAGCTGTGTTTCTCATAGCGCTGCTACTCTCGGAAGGGGAAGGACGTGCTAAGAGTGTGTCTTTGTTGAGACAGATGAGGCTTTCGTAAGCACCCAACCGGCCGATGGAATTCACCACGTGCCTCCTACCACCACCACTACCACCAAAGCAGAGGAATACAAATAATTTAAGATGGTCCTTCTAAAAGTAAAGCTACAAGGATGGTCCTTCTAAAAGGCAGATCTGGTTTCTTAATATCAAGCCAACGATAGGATCCATGTCAAACCTGGGAAAGGCCAAGTTGTAAGCCGCGACCTGCTTAAACAATGAGGCTGCCCCGCACACTTTTCTGCCTCGAGGATGATTAATTTTTCCCATAATTGTTGTTTTTCACGCATACACTGCTAATGCATTTTCACGGAGCCATAATGCACCTCCTTTAGGTTAGGTAGTGTTCAGGGAGCTGATAATGTAACATTTTAACAATCCCTTGGGGGGCACAAGGTTTCACACCGACCTCGACAGGGCCAGGCGTGCAGGGCTGCGGGCACCAGCTGAGAACAGTAAATCCGAGCTTTGTGCTTCGACACACTCGAATATCTAATCAAATGGCAAGGTAAGCAGACAAAAATACTGCTAATTTTAGCCTTCTGAGAACCTGTCCCTAAGAGTCGGGTTGCAGGGAATTAATGACTTGTCATTGAGCACTACTATTAAAATGTATGCCTGAAACAGGAGATTTCAGTAACTCCTTTTGGGTTGATCCAGGCCTTACAGAATGTTTGCTCTTACTCCAAAGTCGATGCTTTAGAATGTCTTTAAAGTATAATATTAAGTCTGGATACCTTTCAAGGCAAACACAGATCTGGCTTGTTTCAGTCCGTACTATTCAGAGCGACATTCAGGAACCGTGTTTGGAGCTCTGACACCCAACACTACCACGACTCCAGCGCGATCAGGATATGAACACGTCGAGTGCCGCAATCCATATATTTTCTTCTAAGAAACTTTAATCACAATCCTTAATATGACTTAATATGAAAACACACACCCGTATTAACACATGCCACCTGCATAAAAGCATAAATTCTTTATATGTAACTAAACACTTAAGATGTTTTAATTACCTTGTGGGAGTTTAAGGCTATCTTCAGGTTCAACTCATGACAGACCATGAGGACGTGTGATTTATGCCGGGTTTAGTTTTTAATGCCTTTTTTCATTGGTTATGATAGTTAACATTTCCAAATGCCCTGGCAAGACAGGCCGCCCAGGGAACTTCAAAAACATAATAAAACCCAATCTGCATACAAATTTAAGTCTAGTGTTCCATGGGCTACAATTTAAGCCATTTTGATATGCGATACTGTATTTACCTTGTCAGGTTTTATTTGGAATTTCCATATTAACTGCGCAGAATCTGCTCTATGTACTTATAAAGCCCATCACCAGGAATTCAGGGCTTATTATTCTAATGCAGTCGTCAGTAATATACAGAGAACAATCTCTAAATACTATTTATGGTCTAAAATGGCTTCAAATTTTGATGGAGATCAGTTTCTACCTTTAAGAGTTACACTCACCTAGTAATAATTTTAGCGGATCTGACCACAAACTACTTCGTTACAGGTACTAGAGATGTGAGTGGCCTTTCTTGTCCACTCCTCATCCCCGGGCGCCACTGCCGCCCGTACTAAGAGAGGTGAGCAACTGACTCATAATCATATTTGTTAGTTTTGAGAATCAATACTGCGGTGAAGGAAGCTGAATGATGGGGAGCCTCTGAAAATCCCCAAATTCTAAATAATTACCTCCACTGCAACATAGAGGCCTGCAGAGAAATGTTTCAGAGAAAATGACTGTAACTTCGATCAATGGAGCATTACAGAAAGCATTTCCCGAGATCATGGCCTAGGTAAAAGGGCCACGAAGGTCCCATTTGGCAGCTGTCCTGCTGCCCTTCCCTGCTTATGCGCCCCCACTCAGGGACTTGAATCCATCTCGACACAGCACATCTGTGGGGCTGACCCAAGAGAGGTAACCAACTGTCGGTCAAGAATTAGATAGTGGAAAGATTATGGGAATTTCAGAAAATGGACTAATAGTAGTTAATTATTCTTACTCAAAAGAAAAAAAAAAGCTTTCAAGTCAGGGAAAATATTACTCTCCCAGCTTGGGGAGAAAATATTACTCTCCCAGCCCGGCATGGCCCACAGACCAAACCCTGCTCCCCACCTGTGATGGTGCGGCTTGCCAGCTAAGAATGGATTTTCTTTTTTTTTTGGTTGTTTTTAAAAGATTTTATTTATTTATTTGGCAGACAGAGATCACAAGTAGGCAGAGAGGCAGGCAGAGAGAGAGGAGGAAGCAGGTTCCCCGCTGAGCAGAGAGCCCGATGCGGGGCTCGATCCCAGAACCCCGGGATCATGACCTGAGCCGAAGGCAGAGGCTTTAACCCACTGAGCCACCCAGGCGCCCCTGGATTTTCATTTTTAAATGAGAAGATAAAATTTTGTGACACGCGAAGAGCATATGAAATTCAAATCTCTCTGTCCATGAAGTTTTACAGGAGCACGAATACTTTTCATCCTTTTATAGACTGTCTGTTTCTGCTTATGAGCTAGAATGACAGAATTGAACACTGGCCCTTTACAGGAAATGGGTCTCCTTAGAAACAATAAAAATGTCTTTAAAAAAATAATCTAATAATTGAATAAATTATCTAAAAATATATAAAATTATCTAATAATCAAATTATCTAATAATAACAATAAACTAATAATAATTATTAGTTAATACAGAGTGTTTGCTCTGCTGGCCCCAATCATTTTAAAATTTCAAAAATCCAACTCACTTAACATTTTCAATCCCTACTATGAGAGTGTAAGTGTGCCTAAAATTTCAGTCGTTCAGGTATGCAAAATTCTGAAGGCAAAGGCTCTTTTTGTTGGCTACCAAAATAATTTGTAATTCATGAAAGAAAAAAGGAAAGCTTGAAATCATGGGTGAAACACAAATGTCTGACTAGTTTCCACAGTCAACGTCTGTTCAGAGAAGCAGAAGATTCAGGCCGGGAAAGAGTCAGAAAGGATCTTAACTGGAATCAAGGTTGTTACAGCAAGAGCACGGCCAAGATTAGGTAAAGAAGAAAGCGCAGCACAAGGATTAGCTAGTTCTTTCCAATCTGTGACTAAGCATAAAGCGCTGGGTCGTAGGTACACACCAAATGTGGAATTACTCATCAATTCCTTTTTCCATCAATTCTATTTTCCTCAGGCTTTTTTCTTCATCATAAATCACACCTCAAAGGGGGTCTTAGAGCACAGGATAATTAATGTCTATAAAATCCTGATACCATGGATGTCATACACCTTGTTTGTGTATGGCACCTCCATCACTCAGAGATTGAATCATTTTGATCTTCTCCTCCTTCCTCCATTTTAAGTCGATGATGACATTGTGAGATGCTCATTAATGAACACGTTCTGCTTTTCTACTTAAATAGGGTTTTAACTGATACCATCAAACATTTTTACCAGACCTGACTGTCTCATGGTGGATGCGTAGCCTTCAATGAATGGAAATACATTTTTGCTTGTAAGACACCATGGGAAGACCAAATCTTTTTGTAAGCTAGTACTTCACATTCTGCAGATACTTCATTTCGGTTGATGTGAATAAATTGAATGTATTTCGAGTGAAAATAGTTGAGTCTTTGATCTAATAATTCTGCGTCGATAACTTTGCTCTGTTTCTGCCGCAACATGTCTGTCCTCAAATTTTTAGGGTTTAGAGGACTATGCCTTTTCTGGACCGGCTGCTGAAAATGATTATTAAAATTCAATACATGGCCAGCTTTGCTCTTAAATTTGTGGCATTCCCAGGAAGGATTCATATTGTTCACAAAATGCATATCCCCATCTGGGAGGTACACAAAGTATTAAAGCCAAGGGAGGTACACTCTTTGACTCAAAAAAAAATAGATGAAAATTCCACTCCATCTAAAGGGGTCTGGCCTGTTAAGAATTTACAAAATCAACGTTATGTAAGAGAATTCCCCATTTGGGACAGCCTAGAGAATCAAAGAATATGAAAGCATGCCACTGTTTCTCAGCCCTGAGTAACCTTCAAAGACAGAACCTTCTTTGGGTTTTAGACATCTGAATCTCAAACTCCTTGAATTCATCCCTGACTGTACCACCTTGACCCAGCCATCTCCTCCCCATTTAGTAGTTCTGATGCTGTCTGTCCAATCAAGGTGATTTTGATTGAGTCAAAATTAAAGAAACATACAAGTTATGGAAGGAAGGAAGCAAGATGACCGATCAGTGGGTAAGTGGTTCCCATCTTGGCCTACACACTGCAGGTGCCCGGGGAATTGTGCAAACACCACGCCCGGTCTACACCCCCTTCCAAGCAGAGAGTCTGAATTACTTAGACTGGGGTAAGGTCCCGGGATTGGAATCTTTAAAACTCTCCTCAGGAGATTCTAATGCTTGGCCAAAAGCAAGAACCATTGCTCAAAATTGAGAAATCCGGTTGCTAAGTCCCTGGATCTGTAATACAGTAAATAAAAATGAACACTTTATTCCCTTTGCTAGTTTTATACTTTCAGACTTATTCAGAATAAAAAGAATATCTTTCGGAATGCAGCATATGCATATAGTGAGTGCAAGGACAAAATTATACATAGATGTCGCTAGAAGTGTGAATTTATCTGAATTTATCATAAAAAAGAATCCCAGAAACTTTATTAAACAGTACTTTGCAGGGAACACTGATTGTTACTGTTCAGAAATTTAGAGGGCTTTTTGACCAGAAAACACAGGGGAATGCTTTGTTCAATCATTCGAGTGTTCCTAATGTCTAAAAAAGAACTTCTGGTGACCTCAATTTTTACTTTGCAACATATTAGTATCCTACAGACTGGGTTTGTTGATTTTAACAGTAATTATTTCACCAGAAATATAAAAGAAGTATGCTACAGATGTTTTTTATGCGGTAAATCAAAGACGTAGAGGAAAAAAAATTTAAGAACTCTGATGACAAAAGAACAGATTCACTGCCCGACCCAGATTCTTTGAAAGGTCAACTCAGGCAACACGAGCGCCCTGAAGACTAGAAACGCCTCTGACGCCTGAAAGGTAAAATGCAAATATTTACAATGATGGCAACCACAGCGATAACATTTAACTCCTTCCATCTTCCCCCATAATATTCTGTGTCTCTGATTGAGGGCCACCTGTCTACTGGCAAAAACTAGTCGTAATCATTCTAAGAGTCAATTATTCCATTTGCAGTGCTGCACAAAAAAGTGTCAAGCCGCCTTCCCAGAGCTGGCTTGCATAGACGTGACTGAAGACCATTTAAGGGTCAGTGTATTTCGGAAATGAACAAACCCTCATTTCCCTGGAATACATTCAGGTTCGCATGCACAGCATTTGACTCAAGAGGAAGTCAAAGAATAAATGTCGCTTTAAAAAAAAATGTTGAAAGCTATCTGGTTTCAACCTTGGGCAAGAAAACTGTCCAATATGCAGAGAAGTGGAAGGAGACTTGCACCAGCAGCAGCAGCCTCCCTGGGGAGCTGGTGGGACCGGCAGACTCTGGGGCCCTGTCCCAGACCTGCTGAATCAGAAACTAAAGGCAGCCCAGGACTTGTGATTTAATAAGGCCTCCAGGGGATTCCGGTGAGTGCTCAAGTTTGAGAACCACTTACCTGAATGTTGTAACACCCTTCAACACGTGGGGGTTTACAATGTTTAAAGAGAAGAGAATCTAAGTGGGAGGTAGGCGACGCCTGTGCTGCTCTTCTATCTTCCCTTTCTTGCGCACACCTTTTGATCATCTTGCTCAGTCTTTGTCATCAGGCCTTATGCCTGGCCCTTTCCGTAGTTCCTTCTCTCTCCACTGGGGAACAGGAAGCATAATGGATGAAAGGGAGTGCTATAGCCATGGCATGGGAGAAACGAGGCAGGGCTGCAGAATCTGGGAGGTGGGGGGCAATGACCCAACATCATGGTGGATGGAATGCTTGGGAATGAATGTGTACCTCAGTCAACTGTGCTTTTTACCCTGTCACCATTGGCAATTCTGAGTTGCTTTTTCTAATAAAAGCATAGATAGAACTCAGATGTTCAGAATGTTCCAGAAAAAAAAAATCAGTCTTGGTGAAGTTGCCCCAGTGTATTCTCAATTACTTATAAATGCTGTTTTGAAAAATGTTTAAGTGGTGTTGAAAGGGGGAGAAGGCATTCAGCCAGCAGAGGACCCAAACTCATCTGTTTATGATGAAAATATAATGCCAGCCCCCCACCCCAACTGGCTGAATTCGTGCACCTCCTTAAGATTTGGCCTGACACAAAATGTATAAACCTGAAAGCAAGCGTTAAGCTTTGCTCTCCGAACTTTTTAGTGTGAGTTTTGTCATTTGATTTTCAAATGTCTATGACCTTGGTTGACCACTGTGATAGGACACTCTGGGGAGGTAGAATGTTAACGTATGACATCAGAGACAGCTTGGTAGTTCAATGGTGACAGTGAATCATAGCATAGCTTTCCACTAACCATTGTTTTTCTCCAATGCGTTAGTTTTATTTGAATGAAGTGTCACTTACATAGCTAATGAATACATTTTCAAATCAGACACATTTATTATAATTAAAGGCAGACTCTGGCACCACATAATTTTGACCGCAAGTGAGGCTTTCACCAGACTGTTCTTTCCATCTCCAAAGAATGACGACAAAACGGTGACTTCACATATACATATTCCCTCGGCAAATGTGGACTCTTTGACAGTTTCAACTCTCTCCTCTGTACCGATAATATTCAAAGTTCAACCTCAGATCTTAACTCATACCTAAACTTCCGTTTCCCGTTCCCACCTCCATCCCAGCATTAAGCTTTGACGACCCCTCCTTATTTTAAACTCAGCTTTCTTAACTGCATCATCTGCCCCTTTGAAATTTCTTTTCACTTTTGGGTGCCTGGGTGGCTCAGATGGTTAGGCATCTGCCTTCGGCTCGGGTCATGATCCGAGGAACCTGGGATCGAGCCCCACGTCAGGCTCCCTGCTCGGTGGGGAGCCTGCTTCTCCCTCTCCCACTACTGTTCCCCTGCTTGTGCTCTCATTCTGTCAAATAAATAAATAAATTTTTGAATTAAATCTTTTTAAAAAATGTTTCTTCCCACCTTCTAGTCTTTACAAAGGAGAACTGCCATTCTCCAGGTGAAGAACCACAACATCATCTTAGACTCTGACCTCTCCTTCACGCATTCTATCAATCCCTCTACAGCTGCTTGGTTGATTATTAAAAGATCCCGCAGCTTCGGGCTTCAGCTTTTCCTTTTCTTCCCAAGGTCACCACTCTAACCGTCTTCTTCCCTGAATCATTGGTTTTCACTCCTCAAATTTTTGCTCAGCCAAGTGGGTCCATGCGTGGTCACCAAAATAATCTTCTCAGCAAGTTGGTATTATCATAGTATCCCATTCTTACAAGTCCAAAAGCTGTCTAGTCTTGAAGGATCAGATTCAAGCTCCTGAGTTGACATGCAAAGTCCTCAAAACAAGAGTAGGTTTAGGATTTCCCCAGTAGAAGCCAGCTGCGATGACCACCGTCCTGCAAAATGAGGACTGCACTTCAGTTACACCGTCTTCCTTGCTGGCCAATGACCACCATGCCGGTTGTAGTTGGTTGTGCCAACTGAGCCATTGGTTGTGCTTTTCCACCTGCCCAGCACTTGTTTCGTCCCCCCCGATGGCATCTCATAATATAGCAGAGTGCTGTATGGGCAAATACAGACACTAATAAACGCTTGCTTGATAAAAGAATACATGAATAATATTAATGCAGCTAACGATTTCCTGTCTATAACAGCAATCGCATAGAGCCAAATCTGAATTCTGTTTCACAACTGGACAAGATTAAATCATACGTTTCTGAAGACATCAATACGTATTTGAGATATCAAGCCAGAATTCACTATATTATAAAAATACTTTGATTAAATTAGTTTCAGAAACTGCTCTCCAGCCAAGGAGCTATCTACTAGGCAACGGATCAGGCAATAAATCTTAGACTCTATGTGCTGACAGGTGTAAGATGATTTATTGAATTTTAAGACAAGGAATTGTGAAGCACCACTAAGAAAATACACACTCTCTTCCAATGCAACGTTATTTTACTCAACAAAAGCAATTTAGGAGGATACGGTACTATTAAAATAATTGCGAATGCTTCCTATACATCATTAATTCTATATATTAAAAATAATCCAGTAATGAAATCATTAGATCGTGCTGCTGGCCGTAGATCAGATGGATGACTTAATAATGATCCATTTCCCTGAAATAAAGCTCACCTCTGCCTGGTAATAATCAGAGAATTTACACTACCTGTGACTGCCAACACTGCTTCACCCACACGTTAGCCCCGTGATTTTTACCCTTTTATCTGGGTTTTCTTTGCAATGTTATGCTATTTTACGAAAGAAACCGAGCCACGTATTTACCTTTCTCCTCATGATTAAGCTTCATTATAACGGTCGCCCGAATTTTACCATTTAACCAAGTTCTTAAAAATGAACACTAACTATTTGCAGCTATAAGCTTCTCCAATAACCAAACAATCCAAAAGTTTTAAATTAAAAAAATAATGTACCTAGGGGGACCTTCATGTTGGTTTAACGGCAAATGACATCCTTTGGTGCTCAGGATACAAAGGCAAGTGGACGTGCCCTGGGAGAGGCTGGGATGATTACACCACAGTGTATACACAAACAGCTTGGAGGTGTACCAATCAGAAAGGCACATTTTGTTTTGTCCAGATGGAATGATACTACTAGAGAATTTGATACTCCTGCTCTTGGTCTCTAGCTCCCGAAGAGTATTCTAGCCCTCAACAAAATCCTAGGTCTAGAAAAGAGATCTCCTTAGGAGCCCACTCTAGGATAGGGTGCCAAAGAGATCTGATACTGGCTACAGCTAGTCCTTAGGACCAGAGGGAGGCTGAAAGATAGTGGGTAGGTGGGTTCCTGGCTCCTTGTAGAACCTGGATTTGTTTGCATGAATCTTAACCATTTAGTTCCTGAAACTTTATGGAGAAAATCTGGACCAGCAGTTATTGGACACAGAAACACCAGAATCCTGAGAAAGAATTTAGGTGCTAAAGAAAGTTCTCAGCTCATACTGCTCTCATAGCTGTGCTGTGCAGCCTGAGAGTTGGAAGTATTTCAAGTTCTCTTAAATGAGCACTTGCGATTCTATCGAGAACTTTCTGGAAGGATCCAAATACTTGGTATTCTGACACTCTATGAAGATACCGAAGGCAGTGGGCCTATTTATCTCTTTCTCTTTCAAAAACCTTAATTCTCTCCTCTACATGTGCTGAAAAGAAAGGCCTTATTCCCGAAGCTACATTTTCTCCTCTGCCTGGAAAGCTGCTGTTGCACATTAACAGGCGAAGCTAGTGGACAGCTGGTTTTAGATTACACACAAACAGAAAACACTGAGTTCCAGTGTTTCGCAGCTGGGTATTACAACTTCTCACTCTCTGAAACACTAGCTTTAAAACTAGAATCTGAAGAAAACATTCTTCAAAGGACTCTGAAGCAGGCTATGTGCATTTCATCCCTTTTGATAACCAATGACATACTGAGACTGAAAAACAGGAGGAAGTTGTCAATTGACAAGCATTTTCTTTCCTCCAGCCCTAAAGTGCAATGTAAAGATCTGGCCACTAGGGGCGCTTGGGTGGCTCAGTCAGTTGAGTTTGTGAGTCTTAGTTTCAGCTCAGGTCATGGTCTCAGGGTCTTGGGATGGAGCCACAGAGACTCTGGGCTCAGTGGGGAGTCTGCTTGAGGATTCTCTCTCTCCCTCTCCCTCTGCCTCTCCCCTTGCTCACACACGCTCTCTCTTTCTAAAATAAGTAAATATTTCTTTTAAAAAATCCATCAATAAAAGTGAGGCCAATCCATTTTATATTATTTGCATTCTATAGTATCGCAAAGTGTTTCCCGAACACACAAGCCTGCAATTGTAGTTTGGGGTCCATCTCAAGAAGTACCCAGAAGTGTAAAAGGAAATTGCAAAAATGAGTTTAAAGCACAAAAATCCCAAGTGTGAATTTTCTGAGCACCAGTGGAGTAAATGAAGTCAGATTGAAGAATGTGGGAGATTGGGAGGGGACAGGGAGTTTTAAGGGAGAAACATCTTATTCCAAAGACTTTTGGGACTCTCCATAGCCAGGTATTTCCACTACATTTTCCAGGCCTAATCAGACTCCCCAGGACTGTGGTTCATTTGTTTCCAGGCAGGCATTTTACCATTTGACTTAAAGAGTCAAATCTATAATGGGACTTTTATCGCCACTAATGCGACCCAGTGTGGACCATGTTCCCATGGCACAGAATGAAACTGGCAAAATCAATGGCCAGTTAAAATCGTTAACAAACTTCTGGACCATATCAATTAAATCCTTCATAGAATTTTCACCTAAATTAAACATTACAAATGTACAGCTGGGAGGCATGTTAGAAAAAAAAACAACACTCTATACATTACAACCATTAATGTGTTTTGCAGATTTTTTTTTTTAGAGGCTGGGATGAATCCAGATTGACCATGTGTATGCTGTCTTTGACAATCATATGGTTTTCCAAAACAATTATAAAAATAAAAGAAACATTTGCTCCTTGCTACTAGTGTATACAATGTCTCCATAGGGTACTTTGTGTTGTCCCAATAAATACTCAGTACCTTACAAACAGGTTGCAGGTCACTATTTATCAATGTCTGCCAGCTGTTAAGAAATGAAAGAGTCACGATGAGGGTCGGGTAGGGAATTTAAGACTTAATTAATGTGGTGATTAACATCACAAATGGTGTCTAAACAAAAAGCTGAAGAAGAAAAGGAATGAACTTGAACCTTTGCTGCTCCAAATACTTTCTTTCCTGCAACTATTATATGAGTCGATCATGAAAAATAAAAATTTTAAAATAATCATAGACTAAATATAGCATCCAGGTTTACTGGATAGTAACCTTTTTTTAAAAAAAGGTTTATTTATTTATCTGAGGGGGGCAGGGCAGAGGGAGAGAGAGACTTAAGCAGACTGGGAGCAGAGCCTGATGCTGGGTCCATGTTAGAACCTTGAGATCACCACCTGAGCGGAAACTAAGAGTCGGATGCTTAACCAACTGAGTCACCCAGGTGCCCCTGGACAGTAACCTCCTTGAAGACAAAGGCATCTTTGTGCTAATACTAACCACTTCCTGTCTGAATACTGAGTAGGATCAATAAATGTCTGAATTGCATTGGAACACAGAGGGACACGGACGGCGGGGGTAACTGAAGCACCCCGTTCCATGCCACTTTGGACTCAAGACACTTTGAAGATACTCCAACCACTTCACACTGGAAGGCACCATCATAATTATATTTAAGTTTACTTTTCTTTTGAATTAAAGAAAAAGAACCAAAGAATTTAGTGCAATTCAATTACAGCTCATTAAGTGGAAGACTTAGCTCAACGATCACACACCAATCACAGAATAATCTCCCCCATATGACCCACTTGCTGGTATATAAAAATCCACGGTAATATCCACACACCAAAGTCTAAATAGTTTTCATCCAATTTGAAGTGTGTTAAGTACTTGTCCGCTATAAAAGATCAAATATCGACCACAAGTTAAATCCCAATACGTCTGACAATATTCTGGAATTCTGGATTCTGGAAAACCATGTTCACAGCCACACAAACTCAGCACTGGGAATGTCCTCTCAGGTTCTCCTATCCTCTGTGCTCCTATCATTCTCCTTAAGTCACTCTGAGTATATCTGATTCCAGTGCACTTGGTCATTCTCCTACCCCAGCCAGAAAGGTGGGCTAGGATGAGGCGATGACTCCTTTGTTTAGAGCTGGACTAGGCGTTTCCTCTTTCCATACAGCCTCCTCATGAAATAGAAGAGTCGTGATGGGAACAGTAATAACAGTAGTGAATTAGTCACAACAGAAAGTGCAGCCACAAGAGAAGGCAGTCACAGTGACAGTAGTCACGGTAACAGCAGCCAGCATTTACTGAGCATATACTGTGTGCCGAGTATGGGCATATTTTATCTCTAGTCCCCTTAATGATGCTAGAGGCAGGCATTAGTACCCTGATCTTTACTCATGGAGAAACATACTCAGAGAACCTCACTTGCCCAAGTTCACATGGCTTAGTGAGCGCTGGAACTGAGCCCTTAAGCCCAGCTCTGTTTGATCCCAAGCTCGTTCTCCATCCCCACCCCCAACACACACACTATCCGACTTCTGGAGGAGACGCACATCTTCATTTTCATGGTGCCATCTTCTAACAAGGCAATTCATTTCAGTTGCTTTTTTTTTTTGTACCCTTGTAACATCTCTAGAAAATGCCTGTTCTGAGTACAGCAGCCTGTGCTGGTTTCACAAACTGAGACACCAAAGACAAGAGTTGGTGCTTCAAAGGGAAGGTTGGGGTTTCCAAGGTTACACTTACAGGGGAAAAGCAATAGGCAAGACTCTTCATCGGAGTGGCCAGTAACTGCATGGTACGGAAGGCCCTCTGCTTACCAAGTACTCAATTAAAAGACCTTTAAATTAGGAAATACTTTTCAACTACGAATTGAAATCTTTATCCGGAGACTATTCAGCAGAAGGGAAATATTGTTCTATTTTAGTATCCAATTCACTCTAAATAAAACCAACTCTGGCCCACTGACCTGACTCAGATCTCAGAAACAGTAACAGGACTGCCCCCAACCTAAGAGTACAAATATATGTATTCCAAATCATTGTCCCCCCTAATTCCACAGGTTTCTCCCAAATTTTTATTATGGGTTAATTCTGATTTAGCTTGCTACCAATGATAGGGGCATTGATTTAGCCTGATGAAGGTCTGAATTCCAATTGGTAAGGAAAGGTCAACAGATGAATTCAGATCAAGTGAAAATGACGCGGCCCTACTTAGTAAAAAGGCACCATAATTCGAAACCCTAATTTGTAGACTTACCTAATTTCAAAGGTAAGTTTTAGATCATTCCATATGTACACCTTGACTCATTTCAGGATTTTAACAAGAAAAAAATATCTGGATATAAGTGTGTTTGTGAAGCCCAAGGTAGAAAACATTTTGGAAAGCTTCAGCCCTGCTTTCTATAAAAATGTGGACTCTTGAGCCAGATCAGTTAGACTTTCAACACACAGTAGGTGATAATGATACCAGCTGACAAGCTCCGAAGGTCAGTTTGAGAGTCTGTGTCTTTTGCTGCACCTGAGTGAAAGAGGAATAAAGCACCATTCTTTACCCTTTGCTCAGTCTACAATCAGAGAAAGGTTCCTATTTTCCTTCAGCGCATCTCATAATCCCTTTGCCAAAAGGAGGAAAGTCACATCAATATTCAGATCACAAAATTAAAAGACAGGGAGACGTTTCCAGAAAACATCTTCAAGATGGGATGCGTGCCTGTGGGGACAAGATGATCATTTCTGAATGAAGGAGGGGATGAGAGGAGAAAGAAACATTCAAAATAACGTAACTTTCGCGTTCCCAAACAAGGCTGGGGTAGTTTTCTTTTGCTGCTTTTAAAAACATCTGTTTAGGGCGCCTGGGTGGCTACGTGGGTTAAAGCCTCTGCCTTCAGCTCAGGTCATGATCTCAGGGTCCTGGGATCGAGCCCCGCATAGGGCTCTCTGCTCAGCGGGGAGCCTGCTTCCCCCTCTCTCTCTGCCTGCCTCTCTGCCTACTTGTGATCTCTCTCTCATTCTGTCAAATAAATAAATAAAATCTTTTAAAAAATAAAAGAAATAAAAAATAAAAACTTCTGTTTATCACTTTGCGGTCATGATGCTCCTACTTATATTTTTTAAATTTTTTCGTTAGCTCTGCTTGCCAGCATTGGCTGCTGGAGGAAACTCTTTACTTGAAAACGCTTGCACTTTAGATTTCCAGAACTTAAAAAAAAAATACTGAATATTGCCAGTGGATTTTAAATGGAACTCCCAAACAATAGCATGTCCTACATGGACTTCCCATGGGAGTTGAAGACTTTACAAGAGAAATGGCCAAGACCCATGGGGCTGCTTCCTCCATCCTGCCCGTCTGGGGCACGCCTGAAAATGTTCTGGCTTTATGCTCTCTGCTCGTTGTCTTTGACTGCATGGAATTTATTACTTGGGAAATATTTTTAAATAATAGTTATTCTTTAAGCAGTAACAGCAAAAACAAACAAACAAACCAACATTTTGAAACACTAAAAGGAAGAACAATTGCTTCACTTTAGGGGAAAAAACCAAGTTCTGAAATGTTGTGGTTTCATGAAAATTATCTTCAGTTCAGCAACTCATAAATCATCATTCAAGGGGTCAGTGGTGCTTAATGACCACACTCTGTCTTCTTTATAGCTGGGCTGGGTTTTGGGTTTTGTTTTTTTTGTTTTTTTTTTTGTTTTGTTTTGTTTTTGGGAGGGGATGATAGTGGGAAACAAACCTATTTTTTACAACATTTTCTATGCCTGTTGTCCATCCCACAAAGACAACCTCAAGTGCAGAGCTTATCTGGATATGGATCGGCTCAACCTTCAGCAGCCGTCTCATCACCTAACACTCCCTTGTCAGAAGAAACGCATGGGATTAACTCATATCACTCACCTTCTAGAACACTCTTTTGCAACACTGTTTTTCATAAAATCACTTAGGGCTATATAACTCTCAACAGCACGGGGAAAAATGATTCTCCCTGAGCCCTGAGAACCAAAGATTAAGGCAGCAGTGAAGTTTTAGTAGCATGGAGTGAGCCAAGTGGAGAAAGCGAACTTCGATACAGCTGTCGTCACATCTGTGGGGGGCATCGCAGAGAGGGGGCATCACTGGGAGAGGGCACCGTAAAGGGGGGGGTCATAGAGTTGGATAAGGGACACTTCCTGTGGGAAACAAATTTCATTTTGTTTCACCATCTCTAGTGTTTATCCATTCAGAGAAATCAATGACAGAAAGCCATTTTATCGTTGTAAATACAATGGATTTTTTAAGCACATTTATTGAATGTATTCTTTAGACACAAAATGGAAGAGACAGAATAAACTTCTCTGAAAAATACAGACAAGTAGGGGCACCTGGGTGGCTCAGGTCATGATCCCAGGGTCCTGGGATCAAGCCCCGCATCGGGCTCCCTGCTCTGTGGGGAGCCTGCTTCTCCCACTCCTGCTCCCCCTGCTTGTGTTCCCTCTCTCGCTGTGTGTCTCTCTCTCTGTCAAATAAATAAATAAAATAAATCTTTCAAAAAATACAGACAAGTAGGTAACTAACAAATACAGGTAAATCAGTCTCCAAGAAAAAAGGGCCAGATTCAATGGTTTTGAACCTTCCAAGGAACTGATTTTTATGAGTGCATTTTGGAAGAAGTACCTCCGCAAACAGCAAAACAGACCAGCACTGTGCTCAGAGCCAAACACATAACTCTCCACATTCATTGTGATGGCTTCATTTCCTCTACCTTGGCCTTACTCCATGGTCACTCCCAAGGCCTCCAAAGGAGGCATCTCCAGCTATTTGACTGAATAGTCAAATTTGCTCAGAGTTATTCAGAATAAATCATTTTCTGACTTTCCAGATGAAAATATCTCTAGGATAGAAATCGTGTTGACTGGCCTATTCCTTTAGTAAAACAGAGACACTGGGATTATTATCATCATCTTAAATTTGATAAGTATTTTCAGGGGCGCCTGGGTGGCTCGGTGGGTTAAAGCCTCTGCTTTCAGCTCGGGTCATGATCCCAGGGTCCTGGGATCAAGCCCCGCATCCGGCTCTCTGCTCAGCGGGGAACCTGCTTCCTCCTCTCTCTCCCGGCCTGCCTCTCTGCCTACTTGTGATCTCTGTCTGTCAAATAAATAAATAAAATCTTTTAAAACATTTGATAAGTATTTTCAACACAAAGACCTCCTATGAGACCACAGGTAACGAAAATCTCTGGGCGGTAGGCTGAGTACACGAGGAGGCCTGTGTTAACTTACAGAAGGGTACTTATTTAACTTCTACACAGATTGGGTGTGTTTTAGACCCTGCCTCAAACAGGAAGACGACATCAAATGGGAGAACATTTCCCGAATGCCAGTCTATTTGTGGTCTGGCATATGGATTTCCACTAACCAGCTGTGAGTCCCAAACCAGGGAGTGACAAACTACAGCCCGTGGTCCCAACCGGCCAGCCACGCCCACCCGTGTGAGCATTGTGTGTGGCTGCTTTCACACTAAGGCAAGTTGAGTGGGTTCCAAAAGAAGCCAGATGGCCCACAAAGCTGACAATATTTAATAGCTAGCTCTTACGGTGTTTGCTGACTCCTGCCTTGATGAATTAATCTGGACCTCAGTTTCCCCATTCATAACTGAGAGGCTGTGCAAGATTGAACTTTTTTCCAGCAAGGTTGAATGTTAGAATCACTTGGGGGGGGGGGGGTTTCGGAAAATCCCAGGGCCCGAGTTGGAACCCAGAGGATCTCGTTGCACTGAGCTGGGCACCCCACTCAAGGTGATCTATGTGTAGCCAGGACAGGAACCACGGGGCTAGACAATAACGAAGGCCCTCCCAGGTCAGGGCTCCCGCGATGTGACCCTCTTGTGGAATAAATCATGTCGGCCTGCAGAACAGGCCCCTGGAAATGAGGTGGGCATTGACGACTCACGTCTGAGTCCGAGACTCACAGTCCAAGCCTCCGATCTGAGAAGCTGAGAATCAACGGTTTTGCAGATAAAGATGCAGAGCTCTAGAAATATAAACAGCTCCTTTGGAAGATAGATTTAAAATAGACTAACAGATTTACTGAGTAACTTTGGAACTGTGGAAATAATTCACCTTGAATGTATCCCAATTAAAACTATTATACATCAAATGTAAGCCACTTGGGGGAAAAAAAATCTCAGCCGCCAGCCTGTTCTCTGCAGACTTCCCACTTGGTCGAAAGCCCCAGGCTGTCTCCGACACAGACAGCCACACCTGGAAGGTCGCCCCGAACGTGAGCCTCGATGACTCAGAAATCTACGGGATAGCAGATAATGTCAAGTGCACCTCAGTCATATTTGAGGAAGGGATTAAAGAATACTTAATAAGCTTGTGGAGGTTTAAATATTGCTGAGACAGCGCGAAGGACGGCATGTGGGGGCCCAGACTGCTTGAGTTGGGCTGGGGGCCCGGGGTGGGGGAATCCACCATGCAGAGAGCCTTAGGGCACTGCTAGCCAGCTACTCGGGGCGGCCACAGATGGGGGAAGCGGGATTCTGCGAGGGCTGAGTTTTGCCCATCTCTAAAGAGATTTGGTTTTGGAGGTCACACAGATACATCAACGCCTCTGAGAGCGAAGCTGAGCATTTCCCTTTGTGTCACTGGCAAAGACGCTTTGGGTCAATTCAAGGGTGTCCTGGCCCTGGCATTTGGGGCCGGGTGATTCTCTGTTGTGGGGGCGGGGGGCGGGGCTGTCCTGTGCATTTAGGATGCTTAGCAGCATCCCTGACCTTGACCCCCCAGATGCCAGCATGGGCCCCCTTGCTTCACAGGTAGCCAGAATGAGGCAGTTGTGGACTGTTAAATTTACCCCCCAAGCAAATCGAGATTTCTTAGTATCCTGCCTCAAAGTAGAATTAAAGAGAACCGTTCTGAGGCAGCAGAGGACAAAATCTACACCCAAAAAGTATACATATACATACTAGTTAGTTTATCCTACCCCTTGTGAATGACAAATGTTTCATCACCTCTGCCTGAGCTAATAAAGTTTAAAAAGAAAAAATCAAACAGTCTCTTCATAATACTTTCTCGAGAGAAATCACTGGGGAGCAATTTGTAGTTTCAGAAATGAATGCAGGGACCTGAAAGGCAGTGTTTCACTTGCTTACAAATTCAAAATTCAAAAGAATGGCTGGTGGGCTAGGTATGGCTTTCCTTTTTTATCTGATGGGCACTTTCTACCAACACAGTGGAGACTATAATCTGATTAAATTATTATGGGCTGTTCCATTTGTTTCAACAAGTAGTTACTACTGATAAAATACCTTGTAGCTTTCAAAAATGCTGTAGTCATTGAAAAATGAGTAATCCAATACAAAGGGGCTGTGTAAGATACAGTCACCGGGCTTGAGAAATGAACAAATGGTTGGCCCGGGAAGGCTTGTGCCCCGAGAATGTTTATAAAATAATGCCAAATGCTATGTAATTAGGAAGGGGGGGTCTAAAGGCAATACAGAAAGTCTGAGATAAGGGAATTTTATTAAAAGCTGAGCTCGAGAAACCCTCAGGGAGCCTAGTGTTGGGTCCTTTCAGAATAATGTGGAATCAATAGAGGAAGGGATAGAGGGATTGAGGAAGGAGGTTATTCGCTTGTATTTATAGAAACTTTACATCATCTGGCTTCTCAGAAGAACCTGTATTGTCTTGATTACGACAGAAAGAGGCTTAAAATTTGGAGTAAAGGTGGAGAAGATGGAAGTCTTCAGGGAATAACAATAGGAATGGGGAGGGGAGCCGCTATCTTTCGTGCCAGGCTTCTCAAGGGCCAAGTGTTACAGGATTTCATCCAGAATTATTACCTCCTGGAGCAATTATTCCTCCAAGGAGCAAATGAGGTTCGGAGAAGTTAGTTTTGCTTTTTTCCTTCACCTAAATGTACACAACTTGAAAACAGCAAGGCCAAGCCCACAAGTTGCCATCAGATTCCAATCCTGTCTCAGACTTGCTGACTCAGAATCTGCATTGAATCACAAGACCCCAAGTGGTTCCCACGTACATTTGTGTTTGAGACGTTCTGGTCTAAGAAATGAATTTAAGCAAGCCTACAATTCCGACTGATAAGCAATCGTGGAGAAAGGAATGCGTAATAGATCAAAAAGCTTTATTAACGAACACAACTAACATAAAAATGGTACTGACCATTTTTATTTGCATCCGTGCTTTGCCAAGAATAACTAAATATGAATAAGAACTCGGTGAGGTCTCTTAAGAGAGTTGAAATGTCAAACTTGTAGACTGTAGACTCTAAATTTACATTTTTAACCAGGGCAAATAAATCACCACATTTCAAGTGATGAAATGAATTTAGGGACCGTCAGGAGATTCGTTCATTCCTTCATTTAACACTTAGATATGGAGGAGCTGGTGAGTTTTGAGTAACTCAGCATTACTATAAATACGTAGAAATTATTCCACATGGATTTTTCATATTCCAACTTTCTATTTTCCTTCTTTATTTCTATCAGGATGGAAAACAGATCATCTTCAATCACAGTCACCACATTCAAGGAAATTTCTTTGCTCAGTCCAGGGAGCCCTGGTGTCAAAAGGAAAGGCAAAAGTGCTTCATCTCTCCATCACCCGAGCTCTTTTTCCTCGTCACTGATTTTTTTGAAGCGTAGCACATTTGAGCCATCGTTCTTTCAGTCTTAATCATAGGTGGTGATTAATTAGGGGCAAAATGGGCTCCCTGGGAATGAGCCCCCAAACTTTGATTTCTCTAACCATGGTCATGTTATTTAATTTCCTGTGGCCTCGAGCTCCACATGATTAAAAAGATTCCTCGGTACCAAGCTTCTCCCACCCACTAGACTCTGGGCTAGACACTCGGTCCTACATTATCTCATTTAATCCCCCCGAGATCCCTAATGAGCAGGTATCATCATTCCCACACGGTTGTTCCAAGGATCAAATAATACTTGAGAGTGCTTTGCAAACCATCAATCTGGAGATTTATCAGTGCTAGTCATCACTCCCGGTAATAGCTGCTCCTGGATGTTGAGTCAACAAATACCCTCGAACTACATCTCAAAACAACTTAGAGCAGCATCTTGAAGGCTCACTCCCTCTCCCTGCTACCAGCCAGCCTTGGCCTACAAGACTTTCTTCTAGAGACGTGGAGGCAGCATGATGGCCTTGGAGGGCATCTCCCTCCAAGCTCCTCAGGTGGGGTTTGTACAGGTACCCGAGAGCTCCTAGATCTTCCAGAGCTCTGGACAGCCAGGTCAACGGTCAAAGGAGGGAGAAATAAACCTCCCCTACCAGGCCAGGATATTTAGCCTAACGCCTAAGTTCATTAAAAAAAAAAAAATCCCGCCAGCTGGCTTGGCAACACAACACCACTTCCTCCAGTTGCTTCTCACAATGTCTTCCTAGAGATGGGTCCCTTCAGAGCGGAAATGACGTCAGCTGCTTCCGAGCCTGATATTTACGTGACCTGGGAGTCCTGCTCAGGAAGGACACAGAGACCTCTGAGGAAAGGCACGTGAGAAGCGCTAACAGTCCAGCCCGTGAGGAGCAGACCTTTAATAAGAAAGGGTCTGGCCCAGATTTTATTATGGATCGGAGCCC
This sequence comes from Mellivora capensis, assembly GCA_004024625.1. Taxonomy (NCBI): domain Eukaryota; kingdom Metazoa; phylum Chordata; class Mammalia; order Carnivora; family Mustelidae; genus Mellivora; species Mellivora capensis. The sequence goes on along the minus strand of PISX010005786.1, from coordinate 75,906 downwards.
TCAGCTTTTGCTCTGACCTGCTGCTCCAGGGGAATGCACAGTGCAAATGTTAGTATGTGGCCGCTGGACGGTGTTTTCCCCAGAAATGTGTTTCCCCTTCAGCTTTTGGAATTAGGCAATTTCCAGAGAGCGACATTGAAGTCAGCGATTTCTGACGACCGATCAGATTAAAAACTATCTCATGGATTGAGTTTCATAGAATTCTTTTCATAGTCCTTTTATACACTCCTATCGCGTGTTATAATTACATCTGGACTTATCTTAGTTATTCATTTCGGCATTCCCAGAGTTTACCCAGTGCTGATCTCATTAGCTACAAACAAACAGTCATTGGGTGAATAAATAAGGGTTCTTTTTTTTTTAAAGTAGGATTTGATAAAGCAGATGGGGAGAAGAGATCATTTATAAAGGCACAAATGGGGTAGAAGCTTTTCACAATTCCCGTATTGTTTTAGTAATAATAACCTAGTTTAAAAAAAAAAAAATAATAACCTAGTTTATACTGATGTGAATAAAAACCCTTATTTTCCTGATCCCCCCCACCCCCTGCCACTAGGATGTAAAGAAGATATAAGGGAGGAGGCAGATGACAACACAGCTGTTCCATGCATTCTGTCCCAGGGACGCAGAAGGAGAACACTTAAGAACAAGTTCAGGGTCACTACAATGCGGGGGCTCTAAGCGTCTCAAGCCTTTCCCTTCTGCAAGCCCCTGAACTCCAGAGCCTTCCTCCTCTTCCAGCCCTAACCAATACCAGAGCCTTGTGATTGGTCCGGGCTGCCTGCCTGTCATGTCATCTATACTCGTCTCATCTGTCTCTACGTGTCTGTAAACGTGACAGTCATGGCAGATACCTCAGCCAGCTTCTCTTTCCTAGGAAATTGCCACAGGGCCTCCGTCAACACCCGTGGTGTTGATTCCATCAGATAAAAACCAGGAGTGTGAAAGACTAGCTCATTCACCATGGACTGGACTTCAAAATGCCTGTTCTTCAAGCCCTCTCTTTCAGTCTACTACTCGCTGCTTCTTAAAAGTCCATTTTACTACCTAGCTTGGTTTCGAAAGAAGGACAAATCAAAGTTTCCACCCAATTATAATTCCCCTGAAGGTTGTTCAGTTTCCCATGTCAGCCAGAAACACAAATCGACCCTATAACCACTGAGTAATTTATGATACTGTCAGGAAATCCACGATTGGATTACACCAATGAAGCCTTTACTGTAACAGTAAATGCCCAGATATAATAATACCTCACGCTCACGGAACGCTTTCTATGTGCCAATCACCACGGTAGGCGCTTTATAAGCATTTTCTTTTTTGATGAGAAATGCAAAATGTGTTTCTTCTGTCAGCTGAAAAGCTATCCTCACGGGTATGCAAAGACTTTAAGTATCATGCCTCGAAGTCCAAAGCATCAAGCGAGTAAGTTTTAAGTGGATTTTGTAAATGCAATTTTATCAGATTTTTCCAGAACACTTACGTCACCTATTGAGAATGAATAAAATCTTTAGCCACATTCACTTTCTCAGGCCACTCACGTCTTCTTTATTACTCATCCAGTATTGAAAAGAAGGACTTAATTCATGTCAATGACATGGAAGGAAGGAGAATTTTGAATATCTCAGCCCTAAAAAACCGGACTGTTCAGTTAATATAATTTCTGCATATTCTACTAGCTTTAACTCTGGAACCACCAAGAAGAATCGCATTCTTCCAAAACTTTTCAACCGGAATTCAAGTACCACGCACAAACAGATACTCCTCACTTACACTCACTCAGCTTGTATATTTAAATAAAATTAAATTGTTATCTGTATATTAAGACACTCAGGGAAAAAATTCCCCTGAGGGAAATTAACGAGCCCATTTAAGCTGCAATTAACAGTTCATTTGTTTCCACATGAGCATCCTCTTCTCTGTGGTGTCCCTGAGGGTACCGGGGTCCATCTCTGTGAACCTGCCTCTTGACATAAGGTCCGACCCCTCAAGACAACCCAGCCTACACTGGCGCAGCAGTAAAAAATAACGACATAGCGATCTTTTTTTTTCTTAGGATTTTATTTATTTATTTGTCAGAGAGACAGAAATAGAGTGAACACAAGCAGGGGAAGCGGCAGGCAAAGGGAGAAGCAGACTCCCCACTACGCAGGGAGCCCGATGCGGGACTCGATCCCAGGACCCTGGGATCCTGACCTGAGCTAAAGGCTGCTGCTTAACTGACTGAGCCACCCAGGCATCCCAGCATGAGATTATCTTTTTTTTTTAAATTTTTTAAAAGATTTTATTTATTTATTTGACAGAGATCACAAGTAGGCAGAGAGAGAGGAGGAAGCAGGCTCCCTGCTGAGCAGAGAGCCCGATGTGGGGCTCGATCCCAGGACCCCAGAATCATGACCTGAGCTTTTGGTGGTCCTAGAGGCATCAGCTTACATCCATGATGATGGCTTATATTCAGGCCAGTTGTGTTCCAAAGCACTGTAAAATCACCATATTTAGTCTCAACGCCTCAAAAGGAGTCTCAGGGATGCCCAGAGCACTGAGAGGCAAGATTCATGTACTAGCACCGGCAGCTGCGACAGGAAGGAGCGGAAGACACAGGACAGACCGGGCTACAGAGTGGCTGTGTCCAGCCCTGGTGCAGGCACCTCGCTGGGTGCTCGGCGGCAATGCCTGTGACTGCTCCCGCCCGCAACTCCTCATCTGCAGAAGGGGGATAAGACAAGGGGAGCACCAAGATTGCTTCTGGCTCCAAAACATTACTTAGCTGTATAGCAGGCATTCAGAGGCTTGAATGGCACCCTTCTTCGAGTGACTCAAAGAGTCAGAAGAAATTAGCACACGTCATCCCCCGTGTGTTTTGCTACACCAGGAAAGCAGGAAAAGAACTGATCCATTGATGCCTGGATCCAAGAGCCAAGTGGTGATGACACCCTCCTGTTTCTTCTTCAGCTTCCCGGGCAGGATGCTGAATCCCCACCGCTGCATGTTTCTGTTGACAGTGTGGTGGGTTTTGAGTTATGATACTACTTCACCTTGTCACTTAAAAAAGAGACCATAAATTGTAAAGAAATGTGAATGTCTTTTCCCCCTCTATTTCTTCTGTGAACACGGATATGTTCATTTGACCTTCCCTCGAGAAAATGTGCATTCCATCAGCCTCTCTCTCAAAAACAAAGTCACTTCAGTGTTAACCGCATAGAGAAGAGTAAAAATGTCCCCAACTCTTAGCTTGGCATTCAATGGCTTTCAAAATCTCCCCCAACATGATTCTTCCAACATTCTCTCTCCTGGCCCCTCAGTCGGCACCCCGGGCTCTAGCCAGCATTGTCTAGAATCACTAAACCGTCTTGCAGATTCCTGCCAACAGGTCTCTGCTGGCCTCACTCCCGAGGAAGGCCTCTCTCTACTTTGATGCATAATCCACCGATCTGTCATGGCAGCTTAAAACCCACCACCCCGAAGCGAGGTTTCTTGTCTACTCAAGACCAGTCATCTCTTCCTCCTTCAAATCCTGAAACACGCCTCTCTAACCCATCAATTCTGGACACATCCATCAACAAGTGTTTATTCACTGTTCTGCCTCTGCCCTTTGCCAGGGGCTTTAGAAACAAAACGACAAAACACATTAAAGCAACAACATGGACCCTTATCTCACAAATAATACCAGCTATATTATAAAATAATTGGAAGGCGGTCCTCCTCCCAAGTCCATACCTTACCCATCACACCACCCCATTCTAGCCCCTGGTTTCCAAGAGATACTGTTTTGTTCTAACGTATATTGCTGGCTTCCTCTGCTCAGGCACAACAGTGAGGGTTTACATAAAATATTTTATTTTGTTCTCCCAAGTGTCTATGCACGTAAGTACATCGTTAGCTCTGTTTTTTGAACATTAAGCAATGTACCCAAGAATTACATGTGTTTACACAGCCACATGACTGTATACTTATCTGTGCATTTTAGAGAACTCGTCAAACTTACTGCAAATGATTCCAATAATAATAAAGCATCAGGCAAAAATACCTTCCTCTTTGCAGGTGAAGGAAGGGAGAGGAAATTCTTCAGGGAGAAGGATGTGGCCTTAAGCTTACTGTTAAAAACTTATCCTTAGAGATGTTTTCTTTCACTCCGTGTGTCATAAATCCTTTCGGTACCAAATGAAGAAAATTCAAATATAGGTTTAACGTAACTTACAAATACTTGGAAACCATATTTTTATCACAAGGGGACTTTAAACATACATTGCAGATTGAAAGAAACACAGGCAGAACTGCATTTTGAAGGGCCCAGTTAGAACTGGTGAGACCCCATATAATCAAAACATTTTACAAGACATATGTCTGACTCACCCACATAGCCCACTGGTATGTGGCAAAACATCATAAGGTATAGCTATATTTTAGATTAAAATCTAGCCTGGAATTATTGTGAACTGGTTTGAATTACTACATAGGGTTGCACAAGGGATGTCATGTGAGATAACAATAAAAAAGAATGACTAATACCGGGGAATTTTTATAGACATCTGGCAAATTCGATACTGTTTTCTAATAATAGGCTTGGAATGGTGGTGCAATGGTCCTTTTCTGGGAAGCCGTTCTCCAGTGCTCGGGTTTGGGGTTGGTGTCCCAGCTTTGGGCATGCTGGGCCTCCCTCTGCCACCAACAGACGTTTACGTGATTAGAATTCCCTACTAGACTCCAAGCTCCATGAAGAAGGAGACTATGCCTGTTCATTTATTAAGCATCTATGAGCTTACTATTTGGTGGCCTGTTAAAAAAACCTACATGCCAGCTATCGCTGACTGGAGGATAAATGAAACAATGGGTATGGTGGGTCTACCAAGTGTCCCTCACACAGTAGCACGAAACCCATGTGAACATCACTCGTTGAGACTCAGTTTATCAAAATCCACACCATTCAAGCCAACAAAGTGCAATATAGACCACAATACTGGTTCGCGTCCAGGTGGATAAAATAAAATATCCTGTAATAACTGGTTCTGCTCTTCTTTATAAATTCTCTTATAGATTGTTTCTTCCTACAGAAGGATGAATACCTACAACATTATTATGAATTCAAGTTTTCATGCGGGTTTGTAGTCAATCACCGGTCCAAGCAGCTGACAAGAATTTGTTGAGAATTAATGATCCGCAAGCCTCTGTGGTCAGTCTTAGGTGAGTGATGGGGTTGTATGAGCCAAAGGGCTCTGCCTAACCTTAGGTGATAAAATCCTTGATGGAGGGATAGTATGTGCTCAGTTGACTAGACAATTAGGTATACACTGAAGTCAGTAACAGCTATGGGTTGAATTGTGCCCCGTCTCCCAATTCACATGTTGAGGTCCTAACCCCCAGGACTTCGGAACGTGACCTTACTCGGGTACAGGGTCACTGCCAGTATACTTAGTTATGATGAGGTCATACCAGAGTACAGTGGCTCCTTCCTCCAGTATGACTGGTGTCCTTTATAAAGCAGGGAGATGCGAACACAAAGACAAGTACACGAGGAGAATGCCGAATGAAGAGACGAGAGAAGACAGCCACCTACGACCCAAGGAGAGAGGCCTGGAATGCAGCCTCCAGGACTGTGAGATAGTAAGCATCTGTCCTTTAGGTCACTTTGTGGTCCCTTGTTACAGCAGCCCTAGCAAATTAATACAGTGCTAAACACTAAATTCTTCTTAGGGATCAGGGTTTCTCGACCTGGGTGCTATGGACATTTGGGGCCGCATAACTCCCTGTGCTGGGGGTCAAGCCTGCACAATGGAGGGTGTCCAGGCATCGCCAGACTCTATCCACATCGGGGATACACCATGCAACACACACACACACACACACACACACCTTTCCCTGGAACCTGTACTATAATAGGCTACTATTTTCAAAGAAGAAACAAGTTCTAGAAATTCTAAGGAAAGAGAAAAAAAATGTCTAGCCAAGTATCCACTAACAACTTTCCCAAATGCAAATAAAGCACAGGACTTTCAAAATTATGGAACCTTACAATCTACAAATGAAACCCAAGAGCAAAATCCCTCTCCTTTACCTCCAGATGAAAAGGATGACGCAGGAAGGTGGAGCTTTCATTGGAGACTTTATCAAAGGATGACAAAAGTCCAGTGGGATGACCCATTGAAATGGGCATCACACAAATGAACGCCTGGAGCCAGCCTTGGGAGTCACAAATGCAAAACAATGGCTTGGACCTTCCCCGTCAGCTAACTTGAAGTGGGGCTACGCCAAAGTTGAAGGGCAAGGAAAGGTCAACTCTTCTCGGTCTGTACATTTTTATAGGTATAACTAGAGAAAAGAAGCAAGAGCCCCAACCTTGTATGCTGGGACAGAAAAAAATGGAATTGTTGCATTGTAACTCCTTGAAAACTCTGTAATACATTCTATTAAATTCTCTTCTATGTTCTGTGGTTCACGAATCAAACTTTTAATCCAGACTTGAGGACTGAGAGCCCTCTTAAAATTCAATTAAAATGATACAAGCAGGTCCACATTATGACACGCTCCACTTAGAGACATGCATTTGGCAGGAAGACTTTTGTCTTTTTATCTTAAAACTGAGTGCAGGAAATGCTGGTTTAATTTTCTCTTTGCGTCAATATTTTATGAGTGCCTTCCGATGCCTGGTGTCTGGCAGCACCAGATTACTGACATGGTACTACTTCAGATGACATGGGAGATTTTATTTGCGTGAATCCTACATGTTGGAATTTTTATGCCTTTTTTTTTTCTTTTGTGTCCGGAAAGAGAGTTGTAATGTACAAAAGTATATTCCAATTCTCTACATAGGCACGTGTATATATACTGAGACCTAATACGAGTAAAAGTGACCCCCAAAATTTGAGATTAGTGCGAGAAATAACTGTTCTTCATAATCACTGCGGAATTCCCATCTTCAGGCTTCCCGCTGAGCAGGGAGTCTGATGCAGGGCTCGATCCCAGGACCCCAGGATCATGACCTGAGCCGAAGGCGGATGCTTAACCGACTGAGCCACCCAGGCGCCCCAAATAATGGACTTTTACTAACACAAGAGCAAACACATTTTCCAAAAGGAGACACCTGCGTTCTTACATAGCCAAATAAGTGTAGCACCTCTACCATCTTCTCGAGGAAAGCACCCTCACATTTCTCCATGCTTTGTATTTCCACATCGTCACAAATCTATTTCTGTACGAGATGCTAAAGCCACAGAAAAAGACACAGAGCACATTCAGTTGTTCAGGCCAAAGTAATCATTAACAGAAAATGCCTTTCCTTGGTTTTGGTCCTTTCAATATGCTATTACTTTCCTCAAAAATTAGTGTCCATGTTGTACTTGGGTTTTAAATAAACAAAAAGCACATATGTTCATAAATATGTGATAACTGAAATATCACAAGACACCCCAAACGTCAATGCTAGCAGGTTACCTGTTCAAATGCTCATAAGCACATTTTGTGAAATAACGGTAAATAAGTGCTCATAAACATATTTTGTTGAGTGGCTGTAAATGTGCTTTGGTGTGCTGGGTGCTGTTTATGTGCTTCTATTTCTGTAATTAGAAGATAAAATATACTGTACTATGAACTGTCAGGCCCTCTGGTGACCATATCGATGACTGCTAACCCACAGGCTTGATCAGACAAGTGCGTAGGGCTCACAATTGAAGAGTTTCATTTTCATCACAAAAGCCTAGAGCATGACAGTATGTCCTCATAAATTTGAAGACATTCTGTAAATCATTAGTAACTCCTTTATGATAGCCCACAAATAATGAGCAGAACTTGGCTACCAAGTTTAAATATCAAGTCTGAAGGTTGCTGAATACTGAATATCAATCATTGTGGTGTTTTAATGATCGATCATTAAAAGGCAGTGTTAATTCAGTCAAAGGAACATTTTGAGGGGTAAGGAAAAGACAACTGGCCACCACGTTCACGTTTTGGAAAACAAAAAACACCTACGTCCACTCATCTTAAACATTCTGCCGGCAACCGAAAAGGGGCGGAGATGATCATCTCGGTTTCTGAGACAGACTGCCATGTCAGTTTCCGAAGAATATCGGAGGCACAGTTCCCACACGCGTTGCCTTTGCTCTCATTATGTCTAGAGGCGTGCTTTCGGCTAGGGCTGCGCACTACACTAGAAAACCAGTCGGCGTCCGTCTCCCCTTGTCCCCAGCACCTACATCCTCGGGCTTAACTTCCTCTCCAAGTTCACAGATGGGCTTGCACCGACAGTCCTCAGACGCTTACAAGTGACAGATGCCGCCCAGGTAAGGCTTTTGTTCCCCAAGTGACATTCAGAAGCAGGACTCACTCAGCTCACCAGTCTCCCTCAGCATCTCAAGAAAGAGCCCGACCACATCACAGGTGTGGTCCCTTAATCCCAGCGTCACAGAATAAACTCTGAGCTCCCAGTAAACACAACCACCCATTAGCGCACTGAGGAAAAGTGATAGGAACCATTTGTGAGAGGGGTCGATCGATGTGCCCTGAGTGGTAACACTCTCACTCATGTGATTCATTTTTTTGTTTGCTCAACAATGCGGTGTGTGTTTTTCCTGAGAGGAAGGGCTTCGATATATATTTACTCAAAGCTCTTAATTTATACTTCCTTTCCTTTTAATTGGCGTCTTGTGATCTAAAATTAACCAGCGAGGGCGGTATCTCACTATTAGAGCAAACTCTCGGCTGAGTTTGCCGTAATTAGACCCACCGTCGCCTGAAGTTCGACAGACATCTGGAGATCTGACTTATTTCTTCCCTGGTGCATTCTATCCATATTTAGAGAGTGATATTTTTAATCTGACATATAGTCATATTAATTATCATTCCCCGTGCTGGAGTTAGGTTAATAATTTCACGTTAAAAGTGAAGTTCAAAGAGTCTCACCTGTGACGTTACCAAAGAAAAAGCCTACACGAAAAGGAATTCCTTGCCAAAACCCGAGACGGTCAGAGCACTCTAGCTCACCAATAAGCCGGATATCATTCACACAAGAAATACAAGGTCACATGTCCTCTAAAATCCCACATTTGCTATAGGCATTCCTCCCTCTGTCCTTTTGTTTGTGTGAGTAACTGGATACAGGTACAATTCCGGTGAAATTAGCTTTCCTGAATGAGTGAAGAAAATAAATGCCTCCAAAATGCCCAAAGTCAGGTTTTTATCCACTATCCCTTCTTTCCTTCTCCTCCCCGCCCCCTGCCTGCTCTCTCCCTCTCCCCTGCAAGGACTGAAAATGACCCAGATTTCTCAAATTCGCCCTCACCCCGACAACGCTAACATTACAAGCAGCAGTCAACTTTTACAAGATACCCTGATTGTGCGACATTTGCAGGCTGCCAAAAAAACGTGCTAAAACTAATCAGATAACAAAGGTGAAGAGAAAACCTTCACCTGCCGTGCAGCTAGCAGTGAATACACTTCTTACTTCCATGACATTTGCTGGCAGAAAGGGGTTGGCTTAAGGCGGATCGGACTAACCTTCAATTTGTCATAGCGCTCACTCAAAGCTGCCACCTGATGATCTCGGTGCCGCCCAACCAGTTTACACAAGGCACAGATTAACTGGTCATCGGTCACACAGTACATATTCACCTTCTCATCCTCGTGCTCCAGGCACATCAGCCCCCGGATGTGTGAGTCCGGAATTGGCTCAATCAGACGATGGCCCGTAAAGGGCTTCTTGTTCGGGTGAGTGGCTTTCAGGCACTCATCACAGTAGGACACTTCGCAAGTGACACAGGTCTTCACAGCGTCCTGGGCAGGATCCTGGTCACAGAACTGGCAGAGAACTTTCTCGGCAGAGGTCATGGTGTTGGCGTCGAATGCCCGCTCCCGGCGGGTTTCGCTGGGGGAGTTGGGCCCGCTCACGGAGGCTTTCTGGAACCTGTCGATGATGTTTTGCAGGGTGACGTTGCGCTTGAGTCCGTCTAGACCTCGCTGGCTGAGCGTGATGACATGCCGGCAGGTGGGGCACTGGAAGGCGGTGATGGACTCCACGGACTCGTTGGTGGCGCAGTGTGACACCAGGATGCGGTGGGCGCAGCTGAAGCAGAGGCTGTGTGCACAGGGCAGTAGGAGAGGGTCCTCAAAGAGCTCCAGACAAATAGGGCAGGTCAGCTCCGACTCCAGTGTTTCCATCTTCAGGCGAAGCTCTCCTGGGTCATCAGCAAAATCCAAGGAAGCTGATCAGCTATCTGGAAACAGAACGTAAGATTTGATTAGGCGCGAGGGGGTCAGCCATGAAGAGCTGTCAGCTTTGAATGCATCTCAGAAGAATTCCAAACGCCGGTCATGGAAGGGTAAATGTGTGTACATTCCAAATAATTCTCTTTCTATTCGCTGGGGGAGTGAGGCGGGGAGAAACACCCTAAACCAGCGTACCAACTAACATTTTCTCAAAGTTCCCGTCACCAAAAGCAGCAAAAAGCAAAACAAAACACAACAAAAAACCTCTTCTTTTTTCGCAATTTGGTTTGTTGAAAGGTCTTACTCCAGATTGGCAAGTTATTGAAACTGTAATTTCCATAATTTGTATCTAATCACAATAATCTCATTGTGTCACGGCCAAGTTTTACCTTGTGTGGAGAATTAAAATGTAGAAATGTTAATTAACGAACTAGAGTCTTTCATGACTTTGAATTGATGAACTTGCATGTGAATAAGTTTATGCGTCTGAAGGACTTTTTACTCTACGATACCACAGCAGGCTTCAGGGAAGTAGAAAGGCGCTTCTTGTGGAAATGGGCATGAAATGTGCATGAAATCCAACACATGACTTCAGCGGAAATGATAATGCTTAAATAGGGGATGTCAGCTTCCAAAATATATTCTTGCGGAAAAACACTGACTTTCATGGAGATGATTGTGATCGAGGCAATGTTTTTTGGCATGCCTTCGTTACTCTCCTGAATAATTCTATTGTTTAATCCTGCAGTGGGATGTGGGTGGGCAGAGCGAAGCAGAGAAAAATATCTGCGGGCCTTTTCAGTGGCTGTGGTGAGCCTGGGTACCAATGACTAATAACGATTTAGTTAATTAGGACAAGGATTTTCGTGGCTTCGATATTCATTCGAGAAGTTATTAACCGGGCTCACGGCTGCAGTGTAGGCAGCAGGATACATAAAGTAGCCACGTTACTCTGGGGAGGCTTGAAAGGGCTGCTGAGGGACCCCGTGCAGCTCCCCTGGCCCAAAGAGTTCCATCAAAGGCTTGTCCCTATAGCCAGCGACAGGCCGGGCCGGCAGGAGGTCCAGCCTCATACCCAGAGCCCTGTTGGCCCCGGGCTTTGAGCTCCCCACCAGGCTGCCTTCGGGTGGCCCAGCTGCACGATCCCCGTGCCATGAAGACGGGCTGCTGCTTTTGTGAACCCTTGCCTGCCTTCCCTTCAAAAAGGGCAAGAGAAAAGAATCGCACACAAACCCCGCTTCATTAACGGGGAAGAGGCCTCGTGCTCATTAGCAGGCCTGGGAACCAAGCCTCTTTGAACCTTCTCCCTCTCAAGACCATTAGCCGAGGTCCGCGAAACTGCGGGCCTATTAGATGCAGCTCAGTGCCGCCTGTGGGAGAACAGTGCAGCTCCCCCAGGGGAACGCCAGGCTCCAGTCACTCTCGGGGGGTCAGAGGGGTTGGGAGGGTTCATGGGCCTGCTTGATGGGAAGGCTTCACATCCACAGTTTCCGTTCAGTGATTACGACAATAGGCCTTTTTGTAGTCACACCCCCATTTATTTACCAAACTCGCGATTTCTAGAACTTGCTGCCCCTTTCTGAAATAGCATCCCTCAGAAATACCACGTGGGGCTTTGGTTAAGCTAACGCTCATCTTGCCATCAACTGAACGAACGGGAACTGATCATTAAAAGTGTCAAGTGCATGCTGAGTTTGTTAAAAATTAAAGAGCTGCTGGCTTCATAGAAGCCTGGTATCTTAAACAGACCTTCAGCCATTCGCGAATATTAACTACCCGAGAGAGAAGAAACAGGCAGCTGAGATTTGAAATATGAAAGCTTGCTCACATCTTCACAATCCGCAGCGCAACCGCCGGGCTGCCATGGCATGAGACCCGCCATCCCCGCTTGGTCCTCCTCACCCCTTCCACAAGATGGCTCGGATGAAATTGAAAGGGTCTACCTATTAATCATTATTTTGGTTAATCATGGAAAAACGGAATTATCACCAAATTGAGTTTCTTCTCTCTTCCCATCGGAAGGAAGGGAAGAGAACTGTAAGGAAGAACTTAAAGGGAAACCGTCACCCTTTGGGTCTGCTTTTTTCTCAGGTGCACCAAGAACGCCTCCCAGTAGATCCCCACACGGGGACGAGCCCTGAAGGTGTCCGGAGAGCTGGGAGGACTGTATTTTTCCGCAGGTGCCAGGATCCCATCCCAGTGTGGTGCAATCGCAATTTCTAGAGGTGACTCCCCTGCTGACCCCACTGGAAACGCTGACCTCTGAGTCAAGAGGCATTAAGTGAGCTGGCTCGAGAAGCCGGAATCTGGCACTCTGGCCATCCCGGCTCTATGATCATGGGCCAGCCGACATCACGCCTCACCTGGGTTATCACAACACCTTTCCGAATGGCTTCCTGCCTTCTGCTCACTCTGGCCCCCACCCGCAATCTTTTCCTCTGAAGCTGGAGATCCTGTTAAAACATGACCGAGCCTGCCTCTTCTCTGCTCTCCCCTCCAGGGGCTTCCCATCTCACTCAGGGAGCAAGTCAGCAGAATAAAACCAGCCCCAGAAAACAGACTCAGACAGTGACCTCATTTCCACCCACGCTAGCCCTTGCTCTGCTCGGGGCACACGGCCTCCTTGTGATGCCTAGAACATGCCAAGCACGTCCCATCTCCCCCTCCCAAGGTTTTTGGAATCCACGTGACCCTCTGTAGCAGTGTTACCTCCTCGTGAGCCCACATAAAACCGATTCCCCTGTTACCAAGATGGCCACCTACCCCCACCATCGTGGCGGTCCTTCTCCCCCCGCCTCCCCGCACTCCCACCTCTCTTTGCCTTCCTCCGTAACTTCTGTCATCCAACATATTCTAGTAGTTTGGCCACGGAGCCATCACCACTCCCCACCGCCCCACCAGTAGAAGGTAAGCTCCGTGAGAGCAGAGACTTGGCTTGGCTCTTTGAGGGATGTCCTGCCAGCACCTGGAACAGCGCCCCGCACACAGTGGGACTCCAACATGGGTTGAATGACTGGGGAAAAGCACAGCCGTCGGGGTTAGAAACCTTAAAGTATACAACACCCCTGCTGTCTCAAAGGATGTCTCAACATGTTGGAGCAGAGGTCAGCCAACTCTTTGTAGAGAGGGCCAGACAGTAACTACTTCTGGCACCGCAGGCCAGAAGGTCCCCGTTGCGGCTGCTCCAGTCAGCACTGTGGTACTCCAAAGCCGGCACACACGACGCACTGAGGGGAGAGTGCGGCTGGCCGATCCAATCGGATTTCTAAGAACAGGCGGCAAGCTCCATTTGGGGCGAGGATCTTATTTTGCTGACCCACGGGGTAGAAGATAGAGACATGTACAGCCAGACAACAGAGAGGGGAGACTCCCTCCCAAAGAGATAGGACAAAAATGCTGCGCGGGCAACAAGGGAATGGCGGTGAAGGGAGACGTCGCCAAGCGGGCGCAAGTTTCGAACGCTAACGGGAAGTGAAAGGCAATGGGATTTCACCCTGACATCAGTGGAAATAATGTTGAGTCGAGTGCTCAGGGGCACTTCATGTAAGAATGATTTAATAGCAGCCGCTCAGAACAGGATCGTTTGCTTTTACCACCATAGCACTTGGCACGGAGCTTTGTGCAAGCATCGACACTGTAAATGCTGGTTTAACTGTAGTAAGTGATGACTAGATGTGGGTGTGGCACGATGTTCGGCCAGTTTTCAGAATCTCGTGCTCATATGCTGCCAAAAGGGAAGGGGCTCTGGGTTCGATACCTATAGTAGATCTGATTTTTTTTTTTCTCCTTTGATGCAGATCTTGCTATGGTACAAGTAATTTTTGGTGACATTAGTCCACAATATGTTGCCAGCGAGCACGCACGCCATTCCCCCACCCGAGAAGATCAGCATGATTTGTTTTTTAGCTTTTTGAGAAATGGAAATACCACTCATTCTTTCACCAAATATTGAAGCCCCTCGAGGTTCTTGGTGCTGGGACAAGTAATGGTAACACTCAGCCCCTGCCTCGGTGATCTCACGGGCAGAGAAAACATGAACAAATTGCTGTGCAACGTAACAAAAGTCACATGCCAAAGACTGGGGGAGAAGAACATGGAAAGCTTCCCGAAGAAGGCAACACGTGAGAAGGATTTTTGAAGACGAACAGGGGTTCACCAAACAAGTACATGTAGTGGTGGGGAGGGGGGATTTGTGGAAAATGTTACTTTTCCTTTTCTTAACTCCCATAACTTAATGTCTAGGCCTCAAAAAATAGACAGATTCTTCGCCTTCGCTACAATGGAAGGAAATCACACGTGCATATCATTACCAGGAAATTCTATCGCTCAACATTTTTCTGAATGGGCTGATTGGTCCTCATCGAGAAGAGGACGAGGGTGATCATGGAAACCCCCTGCAACAAACTGGGAATGGGGACAATTTACAGCTCACACCTCTGCCTGTCCATGCTTTGTAGTCTAGAACAGGGCATGGAATGGAGTGAAGGGAGAGAGCCGGATGGCTGGGCAGTCAGAGGACGACACGCAGCTCGGCTATTTATTAGCTGTGTCGCCCTGGGACAGCGTCCACAAGGATTCCCTCCAGTTCCTTCTAGCACTCAGTCCGAGCAATCCGTAAGCGAGACAGTCCTTAGTCGCGGGCTGCACTTGAGCCCCGCCTCCTGGGAGGCACTGGTTGCAAGACATCTTTTCCAGAAACGTCCTTACAAAGACTTCTGCGGAAAACCTGATAATGTCAATGTTTTCATACCTCTGCCTTCCTCCCGTCCCACCCTCTCTCATGCTGGATGTCACGAACACTGGGCTCTTCTGGTTGTCCTCTCCCCAAGCCCTGCTGACTTCTCCTTCCAGCAAAGCAGAGCCTGGGTGTTTTCAAAGGGTCTGGCCCTCCATCCACAGGCCATCCAAGAGGGTCAAAAGGTACAGACGTCCAGTTGTAAAAGAAAGAAATCCTGGGATGTAATGCACAGCATGATGGCTATAGTTAATAATACATTGGATACAAATAGGGAGTCAGGTCGCACACCTGACACCAATGTAATGTTATCTGTCAATTAGACCTCAATTAAAAAAAAAGCCATCCAGGTTGTTCATTTCTCGGACAGCATCTCTGAGAATGACTCCTAGGCTTGTCCCTCACAGGGCCATCTCTTTCCAGAATCCCAGCTCAGCACTGATAGTTCTCTGCTTCCTTTACTATAAGTTCCAAGGGTGCGTCTCATGGGTTTCATCAGCTTCCCTCCCAAACCTGTCTGCCCTACAAGCCTCTGAGTCTCCTCACGGTGCTTCTGCTCTCCTGCTCACTACAGCGAGTAGTAGAGACGCGCCTCGTGAAAAGGGGGGAGACGAGCGCACCATCCACATGGCCCCGGTGGAATCTTTTTGTCCCTCAAGTTTCATCTCTGTCGCACGCTTCTGGTACGCGGGTTTCTATCCGTCACTTCTGTTAAAGGCCCACACGGTGAGCAGCTAGTTCCCTGCTGGCCAGAGTATGAGTCCTGACAGATGCCCTTAGCTCCTGGTCCAAGCATCCCCCGAACTGCTTCTTCAACCTCATTTCCACGCACTCACCTCCCATCCCAGGGACCCAGGGGATGGGACCATTTGCTGCTCCTAGCAGCTGTCTTTGCGTTTCTCCCTAGCACAGTATCTTTTTTTTTCCTTTGTGAGGTTTTTTGGGTTTTTGTTTTTATTTTGTTTTTTGGCTCCTGTATTACATGTTTATTTTCTTGTTTTTGTTTTCTGTTTTTTTTTAAGCTGACGGCAGAACTTCCTCGAGGCCTGAACCCTGGCCATGGTTGTATTTCATACTAAAGCAAGAAGACTTGTTTTAGAAGATGGTTATAAATAGTGTGACATGTCTTAAATGTTTACAATTAAAGTAAAGCTTTGAGCTAAAAACCACAAAGGAGTGTAACTACCATATTTACAAAACAACCAAAATATTCATTTAAAAATACTATTTCCTGGTACACAACAGAGTGATCAGAAAGGGGACCCCGGTTTAAAGTTCTGTGATTCATCCCCTTCTTTCAGTAGAGCTGGATCGGCTCCGGGACCAATATAGGCAGGCACGTGCCAGCGCAGACACAAACACAAACACAAACCTCGTATGGACATAACACTCACTGTCTAAATTTGAGGCCGATCGTAAACGGGTGGCCGGAGCCAAATGACCACCTACTCCTTGAAATCCCCCATGATAAATCTGGATGCCAGAGGCTTGTGCCTTTTGGGGTTAGGAAAAATTAATCAAGAGAGAGATGGACAGCCGGCGGTGAGGGCTGCAGGCATGATTGGACCTTGGCACCCAGGTGATGGCTAAGGTGAACCAGCTGCCTGGGCAGATGGCCTCTTGCCCCCCTCTGGGCTCCAGGTATCATCATCTCGAGGTAGCTCTCATCCCAGCAGGAGGACTTACCTGGAGGGAGAAGGAAGGGCTTTCTTTTGTCCAAAGTGCGGGATCTTGGGGGAAACGGACTAAAGGAGACAGTGCCCGGTAGAAGAGACGGACACCAGGACTTTGTGGAGATACAAGGTTTGGGCCTGAGAAGGGAGATGGCGAACTCAGGCTGGATGTCCTTATGGATTAGTGTTCTCAGCCATCGCGATGGATGTGAAGAGGGTTCGTGGCTGCTGGATTCATCTTTTCTGCCCCCTCCTCTGAAGTCAGAGGCAAAACCATCATCCGGGCAAATCCATGCAAAAATTAGAATTTCACAACTTTATTCCGTGTAATCTCCCCGGACTTCTGCTATGACACTGAGAAGATAACCTTCACCTTGAAGCCCTAGGAAGATGACACACATTGCAAGGTTTAACCCATGGCCAAAGTCAGCGAGCGGGTCCAGGTCAAAATCCCAAGAGTATGTAAGTTTCACCCACACATGCAAGTGATCAAGAATCAGGAGTCTCCAGACCTAGGGCAGTCTCTGAGTTCGATCAGCCACCAGAATAAGGAGATCCCTGACTGTCAGCATGTTATCCAGGAGTTCCTTAATTCCAAATTTCTCTCAGTGGAGTTTTGACATTTTAATCATAAGGTAAGCCCATCTCTCGGTGCTTCCCCGCAGCTACTGTATGTCACATCGGCAGACTCCACGAACAATGATCACTTTTCTGATTTGGAGTGCATGAAAAAGAACACGCATTCCAGCCACCAATAATTTTACTTTCAACCCCTCACTCCGGATGGCTCTGCAAGCCATCGCTATGATGGCAATTCAGGAGCCACTAGACCAAGGAATAAACTCGGATACCGACACTGGGTGGCCGGCGGTCAGCTGTTCCTACCAGGTGACTCGCTGCCACTGCTCGGATGATCCCCGGGGCATTTCCTCCCTTTTTTTTTTTTTTCCTAACATATCATCTGGGGTATGGAAACTAAGCTTGATGTTAAATTTACCAAAACAGTACCGAGACAACAAACACACCACCAAAACCATACAAGTGTTACACCAGATCACATAAACATGGTATTGGGCGGGGGGAGCCACAGACAGAAAGCCCTGGAAAGTGTTGTGACTAACAAGCAGCATCCCAAATTCTATGAATAAATTTTCTGTAAAGAGTCCTACATTTCAGAGCCACAACCAAGTCAATTTCCTATTCCCTCTCTTCACATGGGTAACGAAGACTTAGCTGGCTTATTGCCATTTGGATTTTAGCTCTGAGATGATCCCTATTACAGAACCACAGGTGGAATTTTTTTTTAAAGGACCGTGGAATGATGTTTTTATCTTCGATCAGAAGAAACACGGACTTTCAGAGGACTCAAAACTTTGGAACTGTGAACCTCTGGAAATAAACCTCAGCTTGTGAGGCAGAAACAATAGAAACTGGGTGCTATACTCAAAGACAGAGTCACCACAAAGACAGTATTTTAAATAACACAGTACAAGCACTCACTGTCTGCATATTTGGTCATGGGTTAGTATTTAGCTTTGAGTTATAAAAACCACAGAAGAAACACCTTCCCCAAATGCTGCTTTACCGATCAGCACCCTGGCTGATCTGAGACACAGGTGAGTCAGTAAATACACAGTAAAACAGGGCCACAGATGCGACACAGAGGGGAGAGGGAGAGCCCACTGAATTTAGTGGCACTCTGAGAGAGTGGAAATTGACTGCCACAAGAGAGGCTACCTCCTACACCAAAGAATGGCAGAGCGGAGTCAAAATGCAAAGGGGCTCTCCAAGCAACAGTACAAATAACACACCAGCAGGAACAAGTGCAAAAGTGATCTGTAACATTCTACAGGCAACGCTTCTGAAATAGTGTGCTGTGGCTGACCTCCGACTGTCAGAGCACTCAAATTCGTTCCCTTAATCAGTAACGGATGACTAAGAATTTCTGCCAACCGAATTTTAAGGGACCAGAGGGACTGACCAGGGAAAAAAACCACAACAACAACGAAACGTGACAAGCAGATAAGCACGGAGGCACTAGCCTCAAGTTTTTAAAGTAACTAATTAATACAATAGATGTTTTTAATAACTTGCCGCTTCCTCTTTATTTTGAGGAGTGCTGGAAGTTAAAATGTTTCACTTAATGCCAAAAGTGAGAAGCAGGGAAGATTTTTAATTTCACCAAACCCCACCTGGTGGAATTCATGCAAATTGAATTAAGCCGTTTGCAAAACCTCCTCTATACTTCCACATCTGTCCATAACGTGCTCGGTTTTTTAGTAATTGGATCTCTAGGATAGTCTTTAAAATAATCACATACTCTCTTGACCATGCAACCTGATTAATAAGGAATGAACATTACTGAAAAGAATCACTTGGAAGCACAGCAGATGTCTTTGGGGATATGAAGGCTTTAATGATAAAAATTAAGGAGAAATGGGAGCTAGGTCACACTGTCTGGTTATTTTAATTGAAACCCAGTCTTCCAAATTTACTTAACAGAATGCTTAAATACACCTTCTGGAGTTCATTTATACATGCAGATGAGGAAAAAAAAAGGCACCAGTGACAATGCAAAAAAGCAATCCTGATTTCTTCAGGACCAACTGCCCCTAGTCTACTCTGCCTTCACAGTACAGACACCCACTGGACGGTCTCACGAATGCAATCGGTCGCACTGAAAGACTAATAAATAGGTTAAGAACAGGAAACAGCACACTTGTCCTTACTAGTTCCCTTAGCATCTCTCCAGATTCTTACAGAGATCGTCTCGAATACCCACCAATGGACTGCACCCTAGTTCTTGTTGAAGAAACATCGCCGTAAGCAGAGGATGGGGACCCACGAAATGACAGACAGGCCACGGAGACCAGATGGCGGGTGGCAGGCAGTACCGGAGCGGTCCTGTGTGTCTGTGAGAGCGTCAACAGTGAAACACAACAGGAAAATCGACGCGACAATTCCAGGAAGGCCAGCTCCACCTCGTCCACCCCGCCAGGCTCGCCGAGTTGAAGAATCAAACTCCCTCTTGCTTTCCAACTGCCTTTTCCAGAGAGCCCGGCAGGGCTTCCCGGGGCCCTCGCCCACTCAAATGTTCGACTCAAGCCAAACGAAAAGGCAGCTCGGGGCAGATTAATACCCACTGCCTAGTTCCCCCCCCCCCCAAAATAAAAAAGATGACTTGGCACTGAGATCTGTACCCTCCTTGCTCACGGGGACTAGCAGCGGGTTAGTGCCCCACAGCTGAGTGCTTGGTGCCAGGTTTCCATGCTGCCAATGGGAGAGTCCTGTCCAGTTCCCGGGGTCAGCGACGGGCGCCCGCCTCCCTTGCATTTCGGTCCTTTTGGCGGCCTCCAAATCACACGATCGCATTATGCTCTAGATGCCAGGTTGTTGGTGTTTTTTTTTTTTTAATAATATACTGATTATTTTGTGTCGATCTTCTGAATTAAAATACAATACCTGGAAGGAGTTTTTTTAAAACATTACATCAAGAAGAACGATCTCGCGTACAGACACAATAAAGTGGTTGTTTTTTTCTTCCCAAAATAGAGATCTAAACTGCAATCCTGATAAATGAAAATAGATGTGTATGAAATACACACATATGCCTCTACACACAGAAGCGATACATATACACACATACATATATGTGTATATTATACATGCATATAACATATCATATAGACGTATGTATATGTATCCGTGTGATGCCCGCACATACACCTAAGAGCAAATCTGTGATGGGTGTCCCAGATTTCAGTTTCCAGAATGGCAGAGAAAGAGTGCATTGAGAATGGAAAGTAATCTTTTAAACACTGACTGTCTAAAGGAAGAGGAAGTAGTCTTCCCAAAAGGAAAAAAAAAAATCCTACCCTGTAGTTCTCTCGAGGATGTTGCTTATCACCATGCAAGACAAGAAAGTGCAACTAAAGGAAATTGTCAGGAAAGTGTAAAAAAAACAAATCAAACCAAAACAAAAAAACAGGCTGATTGCAAACCTGCACAATTCACATGCAAACCCAGATATCCGGCCCCCACCAAAGGTGTGTAAAAGCTTCTTGCTAAAGCGGGAGCAGGAGGCAAAGACCGCCTCCTCCTCCTTGCCTGGCGGGAACGTGGCGACTCCCACTGTCATGCCATTGCAACACCTCGCGGTAAACCAAAGCATGCTTCACATGTTTGGACATAAAAATGCAAACATATACTCTCTTGCCTTAATCATAAGTTCATTTGTCTGCTAACAATAAACAAAGGGATTACTCAATTTCACATACAGATGACTTCCCAAAGAAGTCCTCACTGGACACAGAAAAGACACGTGTACATCAAATAGAATCTGAAAAAAACTTTTTCATCATGAGATGTGAAAGCATTGCTTTGTTAAAACAACATTAAAATTGTCAAAATTTCTGTGGAACTTGGCTAACTTGTCCGTGTTCTGGCACTGTGGGGGGAAATTAGCATGAATGTCTAGATTTGAAATACCAGTAAACAAACACGTACTTCACCCCTCGAAGACAAAAGAGAAGGATAAACAACAACCACCTTTATAAATCTTCCCTAGAGCCTAATCTGACAACCTGTACAGGAGATTTCCCACTATCAGAGAGTCTAAGACATTTCATGTCTTTTACCGTTGATGCAAAGAAAAAAAAAATCCAGCATTAAAGGCAAATGGAAACTATTTTATATTCAATTGAAAATCACTGATGTTTCCCTGGTCTATGCTGTACCAAGTGTCAGGCAAGAATTTGGTGCTGAAGGCAGTGATCGCAGATGCGAAACAGGAGCAAGAGAGCAGGTACTTGTGATACCCAGTCTCCTAACAGAAGTCGAAATCGCCTTTCCTAGAGAGCAGACCACCACTGTGATGCTGGTGAAAATGGAAGCCACCTCTGATTCTGTACCCATTTATGGAACCACTCTATGTCGGGACGCCTGGGGGGCTCAGACGGTTAAGCATCTGCCTTTGGCTCAGGCCATGATCCCAGGGTCCTGGGATCGAGTCCGGCATCGGGCTCCCTGCTCAGTGGAGAGTCTGCCTCTCCCTCTGCTTGTGCTCTCTCTCTCAAATGAATGAATAAAATATATAAAACAGTGTTTTTAAAGAACTACTTTATGTCTATATAAAATCCTACGTATGTCCACAGTGGAACTGACTTCCTTAGTCCTACATAAATATGCACGCGTATGTGTGCACACAACCCCCCACACACACGCATTCGTATACAAAAGCACCTTTGAAAAATGACTTGGGACACCTGACAGAATTCACTGTTCACAAACCCCTCAGTTACAGCATCCCTCCTGCATAAGAGAAACGTTCCTTCCTCTGCACAAAAATGGAAACCTATACATAACTGAGATATTAACACCTCCCCCAAATGCCTACTCATATCTGAAAAGGGTTACCTGGAAAATAGCAAAATGACATAAGAGGTCTAGTCTTGGAAGGGCAGACCGGTTCGCCTGGATTGTTGCAAGATTCCACCTGGAAAAACGCCTGCCACCTGGGAAAACTTTTTCTTACTTCATTCATACCGTACCCCTTTAGGAGGCCGAGAAGGTGCACACTCTCTCCTTCCCACTTATCCACCAGGAGAAAGATGCATCGATAAAAGCTGCTGATGGTGGCCAGTATGGCATTCTGCCATTGTTCTCTGAGCACTGAAGGGCTGACGTTCAACAGCTC
The DNA here is from genome assembly GCA_004024625.1 of Mellivora capensis. Classification (NCBI taxonomy): domain Eukaryota; kingdom Metazoa; phylum Chordata; class Mammalia; order Carnivora; family Mustelidae; genus Mellivora; species Mellivora capensis. The sequence continues at coordinate 53,612 of PISX010005786.1, read as the reverse complement.
AACGGCACGCACAGCCACTCCGGTCCCATGACTCACCCAAGTAATGACAATGTCACATAGTAGCTGATTCCTATTGCATGGACCGATTGGGAAATTCTCTCAAATATGATGGCCCCTTTCCTCAAAGGAAATTGCTTTCTCTCTCAGCTTCAAAGTTGGCCACACACAAAACCTCATGTTCACAATGCCCTGAAGCTACATCACGATCTTAAAAAAACACAGAAAAGTAAGCTTTATTCACAACTCCTGGTTAACTATTATGAAGAACTTGCTCTAAACGTTTCCCGTGATCACTGAAGCCCCGTAGTCGGGGGATGGAGTCTTTTTTTTTTCTTTTTTTGAAGGCGACAGAAAGAGGAGTGACTCTTTTGTTCTGAATTGTTATTGTAAAGCACCACATGAGAGAAAGGGAACACGGGAACATGGCAATGAAAAGGACAACAGGGCTGACAAGCGAAAACAGGATATTGAGAACGGCTTCGGAACTGTGTGTCCTTGCAGAACAAAGGCAGGAGGCTTCTTGGGAGAAATTTGAGCAAAAATTATTTTGAGAAGATTCAAATGCTAATGGATGAATGAGAAGAAATCTTAAAAGTCCGGGGCAGTAAAATTAGGTTATCATTAAAACACACACACACACACACACGCCAAGTATCATAAAATTAAAACCGCTCTCAATTCACATTAAATCACTCACTTTTCAACCCATGATCCACTTTTTGACATTTCTGGATCTGGTTTTGACCCATCTGAAGTAAGATACTGTTTTTTGTTAAATAACTCAGCTAACTTAGTGGACATTTAGAAGGAAACGGAATTTTTTTACAAAAAGAAAAAAAACATCTCTCCCCATTCAGAGCCTACTCTTACACTTGAAATATAACCTTTAAAGAGAGCTTTCAGGAACCCCCAGGGAAGCTATGAAATGGGTTCTTTGTTGAGAAACAATCATCTCCACCAAGAAACTCACAGGAACGTAACAGATCGGTTTGGTCAAGGCCCCTCCTAGCACCTACTAGTTTTCTTCTAACGCAAATTCTGCTGAGCTGCTAGTAGGGCAACACATTTGGTGAGATCATCAGAGTTCATATGGTTTACTGGACTCACCACATTATGAGGTATAATTATCATTACTGCAGCTTCTAAACTAAAGGGTTCAAAGAAAATATCCTGTCTTGCACTGCCTCCAAAATGGCCAGCCCCTTCCTCTTCTCTGTTCTACCGTTACCCTGCTTCCTTGTCTTTCCCCATCCTCTCCTTCTATTGAAAGAGGAAGGGGAATTTCATGGGCTTTCCTCTTTCAGACAATGCATCTCATCTGGCTTTCTCTATGATACGCTGGCAGAAAAGATGGGGTTAAGCCCTGAGTTCAGTTGGCCCAACTACCCTTGGTCTAGTTTTGGGGTGAGACCATCAGGGTGGTGTCGTGCAAAGAAACACGTACCTTAAAACCAGATAAACCCAAGTTCAAACCCTGGCTCTGCCATTTCCTAACAAAGGAGAGAAGCCAGCTACTCCACATATCTTCTACTCACAGATTCTCTTCCTATCTTCTACAGTTTCCTTTTCTGTAAAATGCGACAATGAGAGCAATCTCGAAGGGTCTTCTGAGGGTTAAGTGAGGCAGTTTTAAAAGCGCTAGCAAAATTGTAGCTCCCACACCCTTCTTCCCCTCTTGTCCCAAATCTCCTCTTCCCACTCTTCTCTGAGTACATTAATGATCTGTATTTTTTGTTGGAAACTTCTTCAACCCACTTTTGGAAACGGGGAAGATAGCAATCCATGTATTTTTTAATAACATGCACGGAATGTCTTCGTGATGAAACAGTATATGACTAATAAACCAGCATTTCTATTATTAATGTCAATTATTTTTAAATAACTGTCTTCATGTAGGCAATCTGCTGTATTTCCCAACCATCAACATGCCGTGCTTCATTATCCCTGGGTCTCCGACCATGACCTAGATAGAGTCCTCGGTTCTCTGCTCCTTACCAAAGAGCTCCCTGTCCCAGATGAATCGTCTGCCAGAATTTTTGATTTTGCACGAAATCAGAGACCCTGGCATGGGTGGCACCAGTGAGACTATCGAGAATAAGGAAGGGTTTCAGATTTGTCCTCCTTGCAAGCTAATCAGTTAGCCTACCAGTTTCATGGATTTTGGCAGAAGACAAGAGACCTGTGAGTCAGAGACAAAGGACGTTGTTGGTCGGAGCGCAGCAGGGCTGGTGTGTTTCGTGTTCACGTCAGTTCTCCTTGTCCCGCAAGTCCACAGAGTGGCCCAGGTGCGCACCGCATTCACAGGGGATTTACAACACAGCTGAGAAACCCAAGCTTAGGAAACCCGATCTTTTACTATGGATGCACGCAAACCTGCCTGACATTTGCTCTTGCCGTTATCTTTATTATAACGGGCAGCAAACAAACCTGCTTTCTACCCTGAGGGAGATAGCCTATCTCGATCTTCCAAGCGGTTTGCTATACAAACACACATCTTTGAAGAGAGGGTCTGGAACAAAAGCCATCAGCACCTCAGCTCACAAGAGGTACAGAAACATGAGAGGTCCTTGGAGAATTATTTCCCAACAGACACAGCTCCTGTCCCCTCCTGGAGAGCTGGCATGAGAAATCAGATCACCACTGGGCTTCCCAGTAGTTAGGGCAGAGGCAGTTGACTTGACACTGAATGACCGTTGAGCCATCCATGGAAGAAGACCAGAGGTAAAAGCCCACGAGAAAGTGCCCCACGCTCCTCAGTCCCACTATCCTGTAGAATCAGATGAGGGACCCGGGAAACCAGCGGAGAGCAGGCATGCCCCACCCACAGATGCTGCCCAAGTAAACAGAGCCCTTAGTAACTTCCTCATTAGTCCCGGATCAGCCTTCACCCTTAACCAAAATTTATTTTAAGTGTTTGGAAGTATAAGCTAGTTTTGTTAATTCTATGATATTAGAAATCCTAGATGTACGTTAAGGTGACTTTCTTTAGCTCAGCTTTTTCTTTCTTTCTTTTTTTTTTTTTCAATTTTAGAACTCTTTTTGGAGTAAAGCCAGAATGTCATTTCGCCGAATATTCATTCATTCAACGGGTCTTTTTGAGGTCTTGCTGTGTGCCAGGCACTGTTCTGGGCACTGGGAATGCATGTGTGACTATGGGAACCAAGGTCTTACCTTTCCGTGAGGGAAACAGAAAATACACCAGGAAATGGGTGAGAAAACACCATCATTTCCAAGAACCAGACATAAAATGAAAGAAACAAAAGGAGAGCCATGATAGAGGATGGAAGGGCGGGTGAGATCTACTTCAGCTCCAAAGACATTTCTACTCATACCTGCGCAGGCTTTCTTGCTATTGTGGCTTTGTTCCTCTGCCAACAAGCAAGCAAACAACGTCTTAATTTCAGTTTAAAACGTTCCAGCATTTGGGCACAGAGTTTCGATTATTCCTCAAATTGTTAAATGGTCACTGACAGATTTCCTTAAGGGATGATTTCTTTTTCAAGGACGGTTAAAATCCCACATTTACCATTCCTTACACAAAAAGACAAAGCGGTAAGTTATCGGAAAACAGTGCCCCCTTTATTTATCTTAGCAATCAAGTTTGAGAGAAAAGCCACGATCACATGGTGGACCAAAAAAACAGGAACTATGGTACTTAGAATTCCCCGCATGTCTGAGTGTTTGATGGCAGGATATTAGCCCAAAGTTGAAAGCAACCATGGACATGCAGTTAAGGGTACAGGAAGGGTGTGAAGGAAATTAATAGACATTTCAAGAATCACTGGTTTTGCTTTGGCCTCTCTAGAAGAAGTTTCAGGAAGGGAAAGAGGTGGGTTAACAGCGTGGGGCTTCACGAACAGGTACAGTCAGGGCTGCACGCCTGGAGGGTCAAAGAAGAAGGGAAACTAGGAAAGCCCACAGCCCGGGAGCTCTGCTGGGGTCTCACGGACAACGACAGTAACAAAAGGTATCTCAAAAGAAAGAAATCCACCAGCTAGGTAAAATGGTGTGATTTCTAGAGCCCATCTCTTCAAGGGGCTGGAAGGGAGAGACACCCCAGCAGGAATCGGCAGGAATCGTGGAAGTAACCAGTGGCCACTGTAGCTCAGCAGAGGCTGAGGGACGGGTCTGGGAAGTCTTGGTGGCAGGTGTCAGCCACCCCACAGTGAAATCAATAAGCAGGTTTAGAAAAAGGACAGAGCGGCAGGCAGAGTGGGGGTTATGACACGAGAAGTTCTCGGAGAGCGAGTTAATCCCCGCCCAAAGACCATGAGCCTGAAAACCAAGATTGCAAATGTTTCACTGGAGGCTTGACAAATCTGAAGAAAAAAAACAGTAAAAAAAAAAAAATACCTGTAATCATATGAAAACAAATCCCACAAAGGCTGGGAGGCTTCTGGTGTCTTCTTAAAAACACTCTCAAGGCAGGCTAACCTCTGAGAGATTTCTCTTGCATTACCCAAATGTTTCCCATTGTAACTTTGAGAGAAATTACACGGTAATTGATAAAACCGGAAATCGAGACATTCCCTTGGAATTAATATCAAAAGGTACGATCTCGGGGACCCGACGCAAAGATTTTGTTGTTGTCGTGCGGCTCTGTTTCTTACTTGTTTGGTGTTTGGGATTACTTGAGCCGTAAAGGAAAAGAGTTATTTTCAGCCAATGAGCGTGCACTTTATCTTGTACATTTTATCCTCTCCTTGAGTCGAATTATATAAGAAAAAAAAAGCTGGCTTTTTGAATACAAGTGAAGGGGGAACTGAAAAGACTCAGTACTTGAGATACAACCTGGGGCATCCAAACTCACTTAGGGAAAAATACCTAGCTTTTTTTTATACATAATTTTTTTTAATTTCTTTTCAGCGTAACAGAATTCATAGTTTTACACCACACCCAGTGCTCCATGCAATGCGTGCCCTCCACAATACCACAAGGCTTTAAGAACAGTGAGCTGTCAAGGTGGTTGAGCCACCTCAAAGTGGAGATGTATTTATTTTGATAATGCGTGTGGATGTGAATTGGAAAGAGCATCACAATTATGGGAGAAAGCATTTCACTTTTGGAAAAAAAAAACCCCACTTCTTAATGTCTGCTCTCTCATCCTTACGGTGAAGACTGCCGGTCAGCCCTCGTTATGGAGCTCCTTTAGCTGGTCCTAATGGGAATCAAGAGACACTTGAGTCAGGCCGCTGCTCTTCGGAACAGTTCAGCCAGTTGTCTGAGTCTATTCTTTCTCTTACAAACTCCTCCAGGCGGCTCGCTCTTGTAAATGGATGCAAATATTCCGTTCCCCAAGGCCATTCATTGTCGCCCTCCGAGTGGGAAATGCCCTTCTCCTGGGGCGCTGGGCAAAGGGGGCAGGACAGCGGCGGAAGGGTGACTTCCCAGAAGGGAGCTTTGTTGTGCCCGAGCCACCAACTGCCAAAACGTCGCGGTCCAAATAGGGGAGCTCTGATCGCCCGCCCCGCCCCCGCCCATCAGCATCCAGAAAGCAATTCTTTGCATGGGTGCTTCTTCACCATGATCCTGACTGGCAGCTCCGAGGATTAAACTCGGGTCCTTTATGCACATTAGCCCCCTGGAGTGTTGAACTCCAAAACCTCTATTTTCTGCGAGTCTACCCATATCTCACAAAGCCCCAGTTAGCCACTGTGGTACACAGCCTTTCTTCCACTCTGGGTTATCAAAAGAAAACAAAACAAAACACCAGACCCTACAACAATATGATGGACATGGTAATGATGGAGGGTTTGTAGGCTGGCGGGCGGATTCCAGGTTCTCTCAAGGCTGAGACTGGGAACCCATTTACTTCTTTATCATTCAAACTTCACATTCTCATCAGCAGAGGTTCACTTACAATGGCCCACATGATCAGCTGGTTGAATGAACACTGTGTGTGTGTGTGTGTGTGTGTATGCGTGTGTGTATACCTCCATTAAAAAATGGCTCTCAAAACCGCTTAATGAAAATCGACACCAGTGCCTTCTTAATCAAGCAAAATTTCCTGCTTAGCAACTGCATTAAAAAAAAAAAAACAACAACAGACCATCTGGCCTCTCTGGTATTTGAGGGTTTTGCTCCTCACTTCCTGGTTATCTTTAGCAACGCATTATAATTTCACTTATTAAATTATTTTTACCACGATGAATTTCCTTCTGTGAAGTACTCTGAGAAGCAGAGGAGAAAACATTGTTTTATTTTGAGGAAACTACTCCTCAGTTCTAAACGGCAGGTTTGAAAGGGTAAAAGAGTCCTTGAAAGAGGAAGATGGAAGTCCAATCACAGTGAGACCATTAACTACTCAGATTTCTTTAAACGTAAACACGTCTGCCACCAAGCTCGGTCTCTCTCTCTCCCTCCTTCTCTCTCTTTAAATTCTCGTTGAGAGAGAGAGAAAGTAGTAATTTAAATCTAAAAAGAGTCACTTCTGTCCTGCTCATCCAAGGTGTTTTTGTGCTAAGCGGCTCTCCAAAAAATAAGGCAGAAAGTGGAATTCATTCCTGCATAAGAACGAAGACTATAATAAAAGTACAATCAAATGTGAATTAATTGCAATTCTCTGAAAATGAGAGAGTTCTGGTTAATTTAATTTTCTGGTTAACTGAACCTCAAATAGAAAACCTTTTTTTTTTTTAAATCCTTGTTGAGAACGTTCCTAAAATGCCTGAGCCCTGTTTTACTTGCCTAACTACAAACCACATAGTGGGTTGAATGTAAAGGTTCTTAGGTAATTCCAAATTTTATTGTTTCTTGAGATCATCATTAAAAAGATCTTCTTTGGTTTCACCATAAAAAGAGGAGATTTCAGAGATTGGGTTGACTATGTATAAGTATCCATGACCACTAATTTTTAAATGAATCCGTGATATTGCCTTCTTCCTCGCGTTTCACAATCTCTTGAGAAAGGGTAGTGTGGGAAACTGGTTAACAGAGAGGTCTGACTCTTTTGGCAAAATTCAGGTAAGCTAAAGGTTTGGTATGGTTGTGTGTTAAAAGAAACTGACTTTAAAAATCCCTTGTATACCTGCTAGGTAAAAGTCCATAGTGAATAATTTTAATACAGTGCTTCCCATCGATTTTACTGACACAAATTAAAGACCACGTATGTTCCTTTGATGTATCTATTTAAACTCACTAAGAAAGCACTAAGATTTAGGTTTCATGGTACAATATGATGGCAGCTCAGAATTGGCCCCAAATGTCCTCCTTCCACAATGAGGCCACAACAAGTTCACCCAAGTTCCCACAGAACTTTACACTGTGCCACCAAAGGGCAGGAAGCCTAATGTAAGACTGGAGGGCTCTTACTGTTGGGCAATACTTTGATTCAATAACGGTATTATTGTTAGGTGAAGACTACTGTAGAACGAATTCCTGCACTGGGTAGGAGATTGGAAAAACGTCAGCTAAGATCATTTCCCATTCTAAATACCACACCATGTACGTGCAAAGATAAGACCGAGCTTTTTGCTCTGTAAGTAGAATCTTTCTAAGTAGAATGTCTCTGTCTCTCTCTCTCACACACACCTCTTTTGGGGGAGGGGGGAACGCTGAGTGGCGAGGGGCGTTACAATACACTCATCCTCAAAGCAACACTAGGGCAAAATCTCAAGCCTACTGAAATCTTATCATTTGCCAGGAACTCTGTTAGCTACTGGGCACACGGCAGGATTTTCGTAACTATTTCCATAAAGGATTAAATGAAAATGAAGGGATCAGCCAGAGTTCACTTATGGACCTAGACGAGATCTCCTTATAGGTAAATTAGGGTACCAAATTTGCAGTGTTAAGTGTTTCTAGACAGTGACTATTTTGAAAATGACGCAGTTGTCACACAGTAAAAATCGAACTTCACTGTAAGGCATAAATATATCCACTTAGGTATTAATCCGATCAACTAATATGTCTTGGGCACAAACATGGTGAGCATATATTGAGGATACATGTACTGAGTGTATGTTTTAAGTCTCAGAATTTACAACTCAGTCTAGACCTTGCCCGTGATCAGTGGGGTTTTCCTCTTGCTCATTTCATCCTTCTCTGTGTCCTGTCTGTTTCCGTTCTTTTCTCAGTATCTTCAACAGGTTTGCCCCAAAGAAGGATAATGACACACAAAGCATAGACACTTTCATTTTTCCTAGGGACCCCCTTGGGGAACACAGCAGACCTGAAACGTTGGAGAGTTCCGCAGAGACTTTCTAAAGCGAGACACTCAAAAGCAGTGTAAGGGACCCAAGGGTGATTTGCCTCCGACCTCCATCAACCTCGGTGATTTCCAGGTGGGTGGATGGGACATCCTTGGACAAAGGTCTGGGCAAGTAGCCCCATCCATCCCATCCAGAACGGCCCAAATACCCTTCTGGCTCATTTGCAGAAGCAAATCGGGAAGTACTACAGATTGTTACCTGCCAGTTCTGGAAGCTGCCCTCCCGTTCAAGCCCGAAATAGCTTCCTCAGAAAAGGGCCAACAGGGCTACTGCTGCACGACTCAGTTTACTCTCACGTCCTGAGCGACAGCGCGCTACCCTGACTCTTCACTGCACAAAACACAACGTGCCTAGCAAAGCCATTGTTGACTTCATGGGAACAACACTCACTTGGGGGAAGTTGGGGGCCTTGGAGGCAAGACTAAAGCTTGCATTAACGCACCTAACACCCAGATGTTGGACGTGTAATGCAACTTACAGAAGGCTTCCTTGGAGTTTCCTTTTTTTTTTTTTTTTTAAGATTTTATGGTCTCGTGTTGTCCATCCCGTGGCTGAGTGGCTGAGGCTCAGAGCTCGAGCTTCCAGCCCGGGTCGTGCAGCCGGCACAAAGCAGAGCCCAGCTGAGAAGGTGGCTTTTTGTGACTTGTGAAGGTTGCTTTCCTCAGCAACATGGTGCTGTTACAGTACAAGGAAGTGGACATTCCTGATGAATATAAAGAAAATTTGGACACTGTGGATTCTGACAAGTGCCTCGACTCCTTCTGAACTTTCATTAAAAAGCAAACAAATGGGGCACTTGGGTGGCTCCGTCAGTTAAGTGTCTGACTTTGGCTCAGGTCATGGTGTTGGGGTTGTGGGATCGAGCCCCATGTCGGGCTCTTCGCTGGGTGTGGAGCCTGCTTGAGATTCTCTCTCCCCTCTCCCTCTGGCCCTCCCTCTGCTCATGTTCGCTGGCGCTCTCTCTCTCTCTCTCAAATAAATAATTAAAATCTTTAAAAACAAACAAATAAAAAACCAAACCAACGAACAGTTAAGCTTGGGCATGCATCTTTACCAGGAACCATTCGGGACTTTCCCAAGCCAAGCACTCCCCTGTCTCCCTTCGAAGGACTGACATCTGGATCATATTGGCAAGTGGGTGCTTTAAACACGAGAGAAAATTAGGAGAAAAATCTAAGACTGGATTACTTCCATGAGTTTACTCACCAGTATCTCCCCAAGTACTCTCTTGTTTCTTCTTCTTCTTTTTTTTTTTTAATATAACAAGCTTGTCAGCCCTCCTTTTTACTCAGTGAACAATGGGTTGTGACCTCCCAGGTAGCAAGTTCACCGGAGAAACATATCAGTTATAATTAATGTTTACTAGAAAAAATGTAAATATTTAAAAACACACAACAGTTCCAGGCACATGTGATTTCCATTTTATTTTATGAAACACTAAAAATCCACTTGTCCACCCCATTAATTATAAGCTGCTCTCGGCCCTGACCTGTATATAATTCCCTCTGACGTAAATTGGAACAAGGTGCTCAGAATGGAAGCAGCCGACACCCCAACTGGGCTACAAAACGTCAAGTTCCCAAACCTCTCAAAAGTGTAACCTGACATTTTTCTAAGATTAGAGGCAGTCTGTGAATTTCAAAAGAGGGCTTAAAGACTCACCACAGTTAAACCTACAGTCACTCCTGAAATATCCAAAGTCAACAGGACTAAGGGGGCTCTGGGGACACCGAAACCTTGCTAGAAGAGAAGAAACACTCTTTAGTAGGTGGTATTTCTTTGCAGAAAATAATGTACATGTGCTCGATGAGAATTAAGAATGCAACAGTAAACCTTCAGGCCTGAAGCCCCCCAGAGATCGAAAGGAATCATGAATGGACCATGCAACATGTTTCTCCTTTCGCTATACATGAATGATTGAGTTTACACTGCCTATTAATCTTATATGTTGAAGGCCAAAAAAAAAAAGAGAGAGAGAGATGATTGGTTAACTTTTCTAATAGTATTTTTCTTGCCACAATTATAATATGTGCTCATTTATAACACTCCCTCAAAGCAAAATGCCTGAAGAATCTGACCACTAAGAAGTAGCATTCAGTAGGCTGATCTTTCTAGTCATTTTTCTATCATCTTAGCCATGAAAATGGGATCATACTTCACATTTTGTTTTGCAAGTTGTTATTTTAAACATATTGGGTGATTTTTCATGTTCAAGGACTCTTGTGATTTCTCAGGATTAATCGTAAGTACCTTTTAGTACAACCGAAGTATGCCTGCCAGTCGTGAAATCAAATAGATCATGTGAGCTGCACGTTTAATAGTAAAATGTGAGCTATTTCTTTCTCCACTCACGGTGTGCATTGTCAATGAGGGCAATATTGCCCCCAATGGTGAGATAATTAGTTTTTAGTGGCCAAAAAATCTTACCGTTGGTTATCTACAAAGCAGAAATAGACATAAATATACGGTACGGTGGTTGTCGTAACATTTCATGTGGGGGGGGAGGGGGGCAACTAGGAAACGGGGCTCGGAAAGGTTCCTTGAAGGATCAAGTATGAAAACAGTTTGTGAAACACTGGACTTGTAAACAGTGGCCTTTACATCATGGCAACCCAGAGGATGAGTTTTTCCGTTTTCAGGGTCTCATCCTTGCATGAATCCCAGCCTGTTCCCAAGTTGGGAGAAACCAAGGTTCCAAGAAGCAGATCTACCACGATAATTTTTTTTTTTTTTTTTTGGTGATGTGCCCATGGCTGGCATCTGTTGTATCTGCCGCGTTCTCACTGGAGACTCACTGGGGGCTGGCTCAGGAGGCACATGCTAGACGAGAAGATGCTCTGAAGACAGAGGAAGAGACCATCTCTGCAAGGCTCTTGCTCTGTGCTGCCCTCTGGCACCGTCTGGGCCTCCGGGACGCCTCTTCTCAATGACCCGAAGTTGTTCCAAACTGATGGGTCATCGGCCCTCCAGGGTTTCTTGGCACCACCATGCAGGAGGGGGGTCCCAGAGAGAAAAGAAGGCCCGAAGTCACAGATTTCCTTGCAGGAAGAAGCAAGGGGCGGGAGTCAGGAAAAGCCGGGGCGCTTCTCCTTTGCCCTTTAACCCTGGGGGAGAGTGGACCACCTGTCCACGAAGCTGGTGTCGTCTCAGGCAACGCGACTCACAAAGGAGCAAGGCAGCAGCTGGCTATCTTCATCACTTTCCGTGATAGGCAGAATTTCGAAAAGGGGAGCCCGAAGATGTCTGCCCTAATCCCCGGAACCCACCGACATGGGGTGCTCGCACGCCCGACTGCACTGAGACACAGCACAGGTGACGTTGGGGTGGGGAGATGACCCAGATGGGCTGACCTGAGCACAGAGGCCCTTAAAAGAGAAAGCTGTTTCCACCTGATGGCGGTAGAGGAATTTAGAGACGTCACGTGTGTGCCAAAGACTCACTGTGCTGTTGTACTTTGGGGGTGGAGATGGCCACGTACGAAGGAATACGGGGGACCACCAGGAGGACAGAATGGACTCAACTGACAGCTATCAAGGAAATGGGGAGTTCGGTCCCCAAACCACAGAAAAAGGAATCTGTCAACAACAGGTGTGAGCTCGACAGTGGATTCTTCCCCAGGGCCTCCAGACAGGAGCTGAGCCTGCCCAGCACCTTGACTTCAGCTCTGTGAGACCCTGACCAGAGCAGATCGTGGGCCACCCAGACTTAGGACCTACAGAGCCACCAACAGATACGGTTATAACTTGTAAGCTTGTGGTGATCAGTTACACAGCAACAGTCACGAATACACCGTCTTCCCTTCTCTACTTGACAATCCTATCAATCACACGAATGAGGGACATGCCAGCAACGTGGGTCTCCCAGGTCACAAGCCCTGTGCCAGGGACAATCAGCTCAAATAAAGCTTCCAATCTTGGGCCTCTCGCTCGCCCTCTCAACCCTTTGAGAATCTACGATCAATCCCTCTAGTCAAGACTTAGCTCTTGACCTCTGCTCTGACTGATGGTCCCTCAGGAGGACTTTCATCACCTTTCACTTAATGATCAAGTTCTCGGTGCCTTCTGCCACCTGGTTCGCTTGGTGCTTCGAAGCTTCTCCAGCTCGGGAATCCAGCTGATGCGTCTCACTCGGATTTTCTTCCACCTGCTGACAACTCCGGATGCTGTGTCGGCCTCTCGGGGTCCCCAGGGCCTTCATTTAGCTATAATGGGCCGATCAAAGGATCATGGAAGGAAATAAGGGGAAGTCCAAAAACTCTTCCACGCCTTGATTTTCCTAACTCTTCTGTAGGGAAAATAGAAGCAGTGATTGCAAAGTCGTATGCTAGGGTGCAAAGCGAAGGAAAAGAATTAGGCATCAGGTGGAGGTGAACTTGAAGCCTTCCCAGTATTTTATCATCTCTGGTACATCTCTCTAGGCCCCCTTTTCCTCATTTAGAAAAGAGCAGTACTCCTATTTCCCTCATAGAGTGGCAAGTAGGAATAAAACTGGTGAAAAAAACCCAGATCACAGAAACTGGAGTCTGCCCACAGTTTAAAGGTCGCTGGGAGAATTCGGTTAACAGTTTGCATAAAATGCTTTCAACTTTTCAGGAGGGAGCTTTGTAAATGATCTCTTTATCTCTTCTATTATCACAAGAGAAAAGCCACAGTTAACCTCACGGAGGGCAGACTTTAGCCTGGACAGACTGAGTATATGTGACTCGGAGACAATCACTTGACAGCGATGCTGTCCGTATCCCTTACTCGGGCCAAGGAGAAAGCAAGCGTTTAATGAAGAAAGTTCGGCAGTCGCCACACCTCTAAGGATATTTCTATTGGTTTTTCTGTAAAGGTGACTAAAGCCTAAGTCCCCCGGGGACAGAGCCCACGTGTAAGTCACCACGGATAGCCACAGGGCCTGCCGCGGCCTCGGTGGGCACTTAGTCGTGCACCCCAAAATCAGTTCCAGACCGAGGTTTATGCTGAAAACTGTGGTGAGCTCCACGTTTTTCTTTCTTGAATTCTCTTATTTATGATCCAAATGAATATAGGTTCCATTTTTCTTCAAATTAATAGATCTAGGGGTGCCTGTCTGGGTGGCTCAGATGGTTGAGCGTCTGTCTGCCTTCAGCTTGGGTCATGATCACAGCTCGGGTCCTGGGATCGAGCCCCGCATCCGGCTCCCTGCTTGGCAGAGAGCCTGCTTCTCCCTCTCCTTCTACTCCCCCCAGCTCCCCTCTCCCACCGCTTGTGCGCTCTCGCTCTGTCAAATAAATAAATAAAATCTTTAAAAAAAAAAACACCCTTAATAGATCTAAATACTTCCGTTACAGAACTAAAGGTTATGTTTGGGGGTCAGGGTCAGTGGGTCAGACGTCTGCCAAATCCCCATGTTCTTCAACTTCTGGCTTCCACTCAAATCAGAAAATAAGTCCCCGAAGTGCGGTATAAAATGGCCAGTGTATTTCAAACTGTTTTCTTCCTTTTGCATTTCTGGTTCATTACCCGGAAAGTATTTCCAGGATCCTGGCGGCCACATCCCATGCGAGTTACCTAACAGCAACTGCTCCCTCCTGCACTGGAACGTTGGGGACACCCTTGCTGAACAGCTTTTCTTTCTGTAAATGAGTTGTCATGAAAGTAACACTGGATGCACTCATCAGTCAAATTAGAGATCGTCTCTCTGGAAGTGTGTCAAATTCAGATAAAACGTAAAGCAGCATTGTTAAGTTTTTTAAAAATGTGAACTTAATGTATAACTTTGCTGTTAAAACACAGCGGCTAGGGGCAATGAAGAATTCCCAGGGCTTTAAATCCACAGCCTTGGCAGACCTCTTAATGGCCTCTGTTCAAGATATCCCTAGGTTCCTTGACCTAAAAATAAAAATCTCAAAACCCCACAAGGTAGCATTATTGTACTCTAAATACTCTTAAGAAAAGATCCTATTAGGGGCGCCTGGGTGGCTCAGTGGCTTAAAGCCTCTGTCTTTGGCTCAGGTCATGATCCCAGGGTCCTGGGATCGAGCCCCACATTGGGCTCTCAGCTCCGAGGGGAGCCTGCTTCCCCCTCTCTCTCTGCCTGCCTCTCTGCCTACTTGTGATCTCTGTCAAATAAATAAATAAAATATTTCTTAAAGAAAAAGAAAAGATCCTATTAGCTGATCTTGCAGAATTTGCTAAAAAGCAGACTGACACAGTTTAGTCTCTCAATAGCCAGGCCTTTAAACATCACGCAGCATAACTGGATGCTTCACGTCGTCCACTGGGGTAAGGAATTTAACATGCCTTACGACCAACTTTGGGCAAGCCCACTATCTTTCTAAACCATCAGCCCAGAGCCGGGATCGGCAAACTACAGCCCTCTGCCTGCTTTAGGTGACCCACAAGTAATAAATGGTTTTTACATTTTTAAGTGGTTGGAGGGGGAACAAGTCAGAAGGACACTATTTTGTGATATGTGAAAATTACATGAAATTTAAATGTCAGTGTCCAGTCATTTCTACCTCTTGCTTATGGCTGAGCTGAGTCATGTTGACAGAGACTGGGTGGCCTGAAAAGCCGAAAATACTTATTATCTGGTCTTTATAAGCAAGTTTGCTGATCCCTGACTTAGCTACATATGGTATGAGATGGGTGCAGACGGCTTAAACTTCACCCCCTGAGTGCTGGGGTGTCCACAGATCTTGGAATTCTCATGATCTAGCTCTGCACACTGCCCTGTTACACTTACACACACACATACACACACTTTTCCCCAATTATTGGGTTGAAGAAAGAGGGATGTAACCAATAGCAGAAGCCACCTCCATTCACTATGGTTGTGGGAATATTCTGCTGGCTCCCTTTAGAGAGATGCAATAGAGGTATTTTAATCTGGGATAAAATTTACAAAATAATTAGCAAGTGGTTCCCGACCTTTTAACTTTGAAGGACCTCTTTTCTTTTTTTTTTTTTTTAAGGCTGGGTGCCATAATTGTCATTTTTTAAATCAGTTTTAATAAAATATAATTTATACACCAAAAACTCAACCAGTTAAAGTGTTTAACTCGTATTCACAGACATGTGCCACCATCATCACTCCATCATTCCAGAACATTTTCATCACCGCCACCCCCACCCAAAGAAACCCTGTACCCATCAGCAGTCACTCCCCATTCTCTCTCCCTCCTGACCCCTGGCAAACACTAATTTGTCTCTCTGAAATGTGTTTATTCTGGACCTTTCACGTAAATAGATCACACAATATGTGCTTGGCTTCTCTCACTCAGCACAATGTTTTTTTAAAAATCTCTTTGTTTTTAACTTCACGGATCTCCAGGTTTAGAAGTATCAGATGAGGGGCACCTGGGTGGCCCAGTCATTGAAGCCTCTGCCTTTGGCTCAGCTCAAGATCCCGGGGTCCTGGGATCGAATCCCATATCGGGCTCCCTGCTCGTCAGGTAGTTTGCTTCTCCCCCTGCCTCTGCCCCTGCTTATGCTCCCTCTCTCTGCCACCAGAAGCCCATTCTGTCATTTACGCAACAAACGAGCAGCTGATACCTGCCCAGTGCTGTGCTAGACAGGCAGCGAGATGGGCCTGACTTCCAAATCTAGTTCTTCAGGACCTTACTTTTCACTAGATACTGGCTGGATCTGTCAACCCCTGAACATCTTCTTGCCAACACACCGTATGTTGTGTGGGTTTTCGTCTTTTCTGTAAAATTTTCTGTAAAATTTTCCAGGGTTTTCGTCTTTTCTGTAAAAAATGATGTCATTTCTTAAGATGTTCAAAATAATTTCAGTTGCCTTCAGCTCTCCAGATATCTGAAGAAAGCTCGTGATTCCTCGTCCCTTCTTTCCCCACTTAGCCGCCCTCAATTTTCCTGTCTTCCACCTTGGACTCCTTTCTTTGACTATCATGCCAAGTCCCACGGCGCACACCAAGATATGACGAATATCCGTGAAGCATCAGACAAGCAAAAGAATGAACTTCCAACCTTGTCCGTGAATGATTTTTTTTTCTCGGTTCCTAGATGCCCGCCATCCTGTTAACACTCGCTCACTAGCAAAGACTCAGAATTTCCATTCCAGAAGTGGGCTGCTGGGCAAAGTGTGTATAAACCAAGCAGCAAGCGTTTAAAACAGTGGCTTTAAGATCACTGGGGATTAGAAGCCGAATGGTATCTCTTTCCTCCAATCAGGCAAGTCTCTCCCACGGACAGATCGTTTAAGTCTGGACATTTGTACTTACTAACATTGCTTGATCCTGAAGGATAGAGACCAAATCAAACACATCTGGGCATATTTAACCTGGAAAAATGCCCCCAGAAGGCCCTAGCAGCTTTGTCTTTGAAGGGCCGTCAGAGAACAGAGTAGCTGCACGTGCTCTGTGCTGTGTAGAGGGGCCAAACGCCTAACACGGGCCAAAGCAATAGGGAGACAGAGATTTCATGTGAGGGCAAAGCGCACCTGCGAACGATGTCCCCAGATGGCAAGGGGTCTCGGCGAATGCCCTCCCCTGCTGGGCTAGCATGCCAGGAGCACTGGTGACATTATAGGAATTCAAACGGGACGAGGTGAGAAGAAATGAACCCAAGACCTTTAACTCCCAGGGATGTAAAATCTGTGCTAAGGGCGGTGGGTAAGGAATCCAGCTGGAGGGGATGTTTAGTTTAAAACCATCATGATGGGCTCAACTCCAAAGACCAGGGTGCTTTTGAAAGTGACGACGATGGGGCGCCTGGGTGGCTCAGTCGTTAAGCAGCTGCCTTCAGCTCAGGTCATTATCCCAGGGTCCTGAGATCGAGCCCTGCATCGGGCTCCCTGCTCAGCGGGAAGCCTGCTTCTCCCTCTCCCGCTCCCCCTGCTTGTATTCCCTCTCTTGCTGTGTTTCTCGCTGTCAAATAAATAAATAAAATCTTTTAAAAATAAAGTGATGACAATGATGTCTCAGTGGCAATGGTAACATAATTTTTAAAGCACTTATGTAGCGATTTAGCAAACAGAAAGGAAACATTACTTAACATTTATAGGTAAGCGTTAGAGATTTTTAACCTGCTCAGATATTTAATATTATATCCTTTTGTTAATTTGGGCAAAAGGCCAAAATTAGTCTTTTGGAACAAAAAAGAGAAACTATGTAGTCATACCTATCATTTGAAGGGTAAATACTCAATCTTTATATATAGATTCTTTTTAAAAATATATTATATATAGATTCTTAACATGATCACTAGACAAGAGCTCCAGGAGAAAATCTAAAATTTAAAAACACAAGGCAGGTGGTATGTGTTTTTTACAAGAAAATCATGAACCATAAGGAGGACTCTACCTTGACATTAATTATGAAGAACACAATAATTTATTAAAATCTCGAAGCACTCTATTGCTTTAGGCTGGAACTAATGAGAAATACTCTTTACTTCTTGAAATGATATTACATTTCTTAAAATTACACTGATTCAAAGTTAAAAATCTCAAAACTATTATACAATTTAAAGTGCTTTTAGAAGGGGAAAAACATTAATTGTCTCTACTACAAATAGTTTTTTTAAAATATTTTATTTATTTATTTGACAAAGATCACAAGTAGGCAGAGAGGCAGGGAGAGAGAGAGGAAGGGAAGCAGGCTCCCTGCTGAGCAGAGAGCTTGATGCGGGGCTCGATCCCAGGACCTTGGGATCATGATCTGAGCTGAAGGCAGAGGCTTTAACCCACTGAGCCACCCAGGTGCCCCTACTATTAAACACTTTTAAGACTGACAAATTTTTTTCTTATATGGAATACTGTTTTCTTTTTTTTTAATGTTTTATTTATTTATTTAATGTTCTATTTATTTATTTGACAGAGGGAGACACAGCGATAGAAGGCTGATGATTAATGACTGAGCCACCCAGGCACCCCTGGAATATTGGTTTCTTATCATATTACAACTTCAGGAGCTCCAATGAGATTGAGCAGCAGCTAGAGTATCTGAAAATCCTTAAAGCTCTAATGATGATGTTCTATTATGTGGAGACGACATTTTATCCCAAATAGCCAATATGTTACATTTTAAAAGTTTGCTTTCCGTTAATTAATTCAGTTATCCATACATTCACCAGATCGGTAAATAAGTTTTGTGCGAGGCATTGAGGACAATTCAGACCCTCCACTATACAGGTTTTGAGGACTCAAAGAATTGCTTTAAAAGAACTGCCTAAAAACCGAAGTCTTTCTTTCTTTACTGACATTTTATGTATTTCAGGGAACGTTCAGCTGCTGTTACAACCTTTACAAATCAATCCCAATTTGTATTAAGATACTGTAACCCTAAAAGGTCACCTCATATGTCCCTTGCATAGGAAGGAATACAGGAAGGCAAAGATGAGCACAAGTGGGGACCAAGTTGACAATATTCAATTTGTCCCCTGACATTGTATCTTTAAAAGAGAGCTTTGTCAGGCAATACTGGAAATTAGAGGTAAGTTATTGGGAGGTCTAGCGCCCCTTTGCTATATAACTCCAAAAATAAATGAACCTCTTGCTTGGCTCGTAAGAGCTGTGCAAATAACACAAAAGTGTGTGATGTTCCTAGAAGACAGATCTTATTTTCCTTTTAAAGATCTTATTTATTTACTTAAGAGAGAGACAGCATGAGCAGGGGGGAAGGGCAGAGGGAAAGGGAGAAGCAGACTGCCCAACAAGCAGGGAGCCTGATGAGGGACTCGATCCCAGGATCTGGGGATCATGACCTGAGCCAAAGCAGACGCTTAACCGACTGAGCCACTCAGGCGCCCCTAGAAGTCAGTTCTTAAATGAAGTTATCTTGCTATAACTTGGGATAGACTTTCTGGAAGAATATTAAATTACGAAATCATCTCCTATAAGAAGGGTGATTTTAGCCTATGAAGAAATGTGTATTCTCATGTTAGAAGCAAAAACTCCTCTACATAATCCTATGAACAAAGGAAGATCGTTCTCTTGGGTCATAAGGATACAATATTTAATTCTCCAAAGCCTTTTCTCAACATAATCTACAAATCCCTTTGTGCACTTTTTAAACAGACTCAAGCATTTTCAAGTATTTTTGAGTATTATTTGTCATAATGAAACGAATAATTTACCAATGTTATTCTATTATCTGGGGAGTCGAACTGTATCTCAGTCTATTTTTTTTTCTTGGCAAACTGTCTTATTAAAACTCATACACTCCCAAGAGCCTTTGCAGTATTTAAGTGTCACTTGAGTTTAGCGTGCTGGGATCACAGGAGCATAGAAAAGAACAAAACACTTCAGGACACACCTTTATCTAGAAATAGCGATACCTCCAGGCAGTTTATAAATCTCTATTCCTCAGAAAGAAAGGCTTCATTCTGCATCGGCTCAGCATTCCCGGGGGGACTTGTGGAACAATACCACTCAACGGCATAATTTACAGGCAAGGCCATAATGGCTGTGAATTAATGATAACTATTGTCCAAATTGTTGAGCTCACTGTAATAATTTACATTATGCTGCTAATAAAAACAAGGAAAGGGTGACAAATAAAAGTGGAATTTAAATTGTATAACTGATACAGTAATATGTAATTTTTAGGTGAGGTTATGGGTTATTCTTCTCTCTGATAATCTGTAATTGGCATGTAAATATAAAAATCCATATTTTAATTCTTAAACCAATAAGAAGATACTACTTACAATATTTCAAACAATAATTATTTTCACCCTCTTTTAATTCTAAATAGAAAGATATATTTATGTGTTAAAAGATAATAAATATAAGACATATTATTTTTAACCCTGTAAATATAATTTAAGGTAAAAAAATGTGGTATTTTACATGATAAAGTAATGATTTTTACCACCTAATTTAAATTTTAAAAACGAACTGTATTTTCTCTTGCCTGTTTTGGAGTTCTTTAAATGTCTTAAAACCTCTACCATTAGAGAATTCAGTGAAGCAAGTTAAATCAGAGGAATATCCAGGATTGTGCCAATTTCTTTATGAAACTCTCTACGTACATACATATAGATACACCTCATTTTATAAAGATATTTCATTATTCATTCAATCGTCTATCTGTTGAAATAATCATGCTATCTAACATTAAGGGATCAACTATCAATACAAAGTAAAATAAAACTACGCTTGTGTGAAGTGTTGTTTTTAATTAGGTGTTGGATTCATATAAGCTCCGTAAGAAACAAGGGCTGATATCTCTCTCCACTAACCACTAATTTTCAGCCATCAGGTGCAGAAGCGAAATGAATGACATCGGTACTTATCAGAAGTGACGCGTGCCCGCAGCCCAGTGAGCTAACCTGAAGGCTGACATTCTCCTTCTCATCCACCCAGCCCAGTGATTCTCAGGGTGGGCGGAGGGGTGGTATTTTGCTCAGTGGACACTTGGCATGTCTGGAGACACTTTTGGTTGTAAGATCTTGGACGGGTGCAGGGTTGGCTACTGGCCCCGAGTGAGCGGAAGCCAGGGAGGCTGCTCACCGTCCTGCGGAGGCACAGCAGCACCCCCCAAAGAATCATCTAACCACAAATGTCAATAGTGCCGAGGCTGAGGAAACCGGACCTGGAAGGACCTAGACTGGGTGTTGGGGAACGTTCCCACCTGTGCCCATGCCGACGACGGAGCTGAGTCATGCCTCCGTGGAACTCATGCGAATGCAAAAGCAAGGCTACCATGTTTGGGGGAAGAGAAAGAATGTTTAAATAGTCGGCAATTCTTCCTGGTATCAAACGTGTCTATTCCCCGAAGTGAAGACGGGTTCAAGTGCGGATCTGTGGTGTCTTGAGGAAGTACCAATTCTGGGGTTCTCGGAGTATAAATCGAAGGCCGATCTAACATCGAAGGACCTATTTTACACAACACTGCGCCTTTATTGCTTATCAGCGTTTGAGCCAGAGCGCAACTAAAGAGCCCGCATCACGGGAAGCGTGGACGATTCAGCCGTGCACCAGGACGGGCCCGTGGGGGCGCGAGAATTTTATCAGGGAGGTACTGAATACAGCTGCATTGCATTATGACATATTTCTTCATGTTTTAGAAACCAATACGAATGAGATACCACTGCACTCCTGCCAGAATGGCCAAAATAAAAACAGGACCGCCACCAACGCTGGGGAGGAGGAGGACAGCCTGAACCACTGACACACCGCCGGTGGGCCCGTACGGTGGTTCGGCCACACTGGGAAGCTGTCCCGTCGCGCAGCACAAAACTTAACATGCACTTAGCACATGACCCAGTAACCACACTTTCCATCACACAGAAATGGAAATTTAGAGTCACACAAAATCCCGTATACCGATACAGCGAATTTATTTGCTATACCCGTATAGCAAATTTGTTGTAAGAGCCCCAAACTGGAAACAACCCAAAAATGCTTCAACGGGTGCACGGTTAAACCATGGTACATCCACACCATGAAATACTACTTGGTGAAGAAAAAGATCAAACCAGCAATCCACATAACAGCTTGGGTGAACCTCTAGACAATAATGCAGAGTAAAAAATGCCAATCTCAAAAGGTCACATATTCTATAATTACATTTCTATGATAGTCCTGAAGTGACAAAATTATAGATATGGAGAACAGACTACTGGTTGCCAGGGTTCAGGATGGGGCTGACAGGGGTAGATGAAGGGTATATGGGGCCTCCTTGCAACTGTTTTCTTGCATTCTTTTGCAACTGCCTAAGAACCTATAATTATTTCAAAATAGAATTTTTTTAAAAAACCACATTTCTAAACGTACCTGGGTGGCTCAGATGTTAAGCATCTGCCTTCAGCTCAGGTTGTGATCTCAGGGTCCTGGGATCGAGCCCTGTGCTGGGCTCCCTGCTTAGCAGGGAGTCTGCTTCTCCCTCTCCTTCCCCCACTCACTGACTCTCTCTCGCTTTCTCAAGTAAGTAAATAAAAGCTTTAGGAAAAAAACCTCACACACACACACACCCACTTCTGCACTTACAGAGACCTGGGAAACAAGAGCATCCAAATGGCCACATTCACAGTTGTAGGGTTGGTCATGGTCAAGGTAGAGTTCTTAGCTCTCAGTAAGGGCAAATGTAGGCACTTCCAAAATACATCCTTTACCGACTCTATCTTTTGTATTTACTCCTCTGCTTAGTCATTTTGTTTTGGCCTGAAGGACATAAACACGTGAACACGAGTATAACCGTAATTTCAGTTCCGAGTACTTTTTTAAAGAGAAGGTGTGTAATACTGTAAAATCACAGAAGCCCTGTAAAGAATAAAACAGATGAAGAAGAATGCTTTCTTGGATCATGGTATATGACAAAGTCTCCTTTCTTAATCAAACTTTAGTCAGCCTCCCGCAGTCCTCCTCTTCACTAGGCCTCAGCCTTGGCCTCTATCCTTGGCTGGGCCTGCACAGCGCAATGTTAGTGAGAATCCTGCTAAGTCAGCTTAGCAAGAATCCCCCACTGGAGTCCTCACCCCAGGGTCTCCAAGACTGTGCTTCTAAACCTACCACCTGGAGTGATTCTCTCAACTGAGTAGTAGTTTCATCACTGTCAAAATGATGTCAAACATCATTGTATGAGACCTGGTGTTTTCAATTTTTTAAAAAAGATTTTGTTTATTTATTTGACAGAGATCACAAGTAGGCAGAGAGGCAGGCGGGGGAGGGGGGGAGTAGGCTCCCCGCTGAGCAGAGAGCCCAATGCGGGGCTCGATCCCAGGACGCTGGGATCATGACCTGAGCCAAAGGCAGAGGCTTAACCCACTGAGCCACCCAGGCACCCCCTCAGTTTTTTTTAAGATGCTTTTGTTCACATGAAATCATAATCAGAAGCCCGATATTTTAGAAGAGCAGAAAAACAGAAGGAAACATCTGAGCTTTTCTTGTTGGATTGGCAGGGAACTGCAGGACGGCTCTGGCTCCCTCTTCCCTCTCCCCATGGCTGGCAAAACCCTCCTCCCACCCCACGCATCGCTGCGCAAGTCTTCAGGTTCCGAGAAGCGAAGGTGCAAGGACACACTTCCCCGGACTACTGCACCGGGGGAGCTTCTCCGTGGAGCCCTTCCTTGCACCTCACACGTCTTATGAGCAGAGGCACCAAGGGTCTTTGTTTCAGGCTACCTTTTTTGTCTAGGGAACTGTCTTGGAAAATGAAGGCCGTGTCTCCCCGGAGAGCAATGGGGAGCTGTCCTCACTGCCCATTTTAAGAGATTTGGGTTCGCTCAGCTCAGGATCCACACCCACAGGGCAAATCCACCACCTGCTCCGCACCCAGCGGGGCTGCTCTGGGCTACCTTGTGGGATGTGGGGCTGGCAAGGAGAACGAACATGAACCTGAAGCTCACGTGGCTTGCTGTGCCCTGAGCGATAAAGACCTTTGTCCCTGACCCCGGAGTCTCGTGTCTTCTGCCCACACCCAAGAAAACAGTGGCAGGCTGACCTGTTCGCTAGCAGACAGGGCAAAGCCTCAGAGCCCTTCACAATTCTTGACAACCACCCCTCTCTAACTTATTTAACACACACAGAGTGTTTACTCTGTATGAAGTATTATTCTAAGCGAGAGACAAATACTAACTCACTTAATCTTCACCATCATGCAGTATGACAGGCACTATGACTTCGATTTCCATTTTACGGGGGAGGCTAGTGCAATCGTGACTAAGTAGCCAGATCATTGCCATACGATGGAAGAACGTGCTGCACATATTTACTAAGCACTAAAGGGTTTTCCTTATTAAAACAAAGAGCATACAGTGAAACTTCAGACCCATGCGACTGTTCTCCTCTGGCTGGTGTTGATCATAAAGCCCCAGTCTTCACGAAGGTGGACACAGAACCACCCCAAGAGGCAGAAATATTAAAAACCACTCTTACAATCGACGTGCCCCAACATCTGGTATTTCAGAGGGAAAGTGGAAACTACTGTCTCAAAGATTTCTCCAAGGTCTTGAGTGGAACCTCTTACTTCTTTGGAAAATGGTCGTAATTCCAACAAACCGACTTACTAGCACCATGAGTGTCCTCCCAGAATTAGAGCTGCAGTAGCAAGCTTTCAACACTTTGGGGGTTATTTGTGTTTCATAAAGCTCGGGCACTTGACATTGCTGGCTAGAGAGCAGAAGACAGAGCGATAAATGGGCCTAGAAGTCTGGAGTCTGGCACGAGGGTCTGCCGTGGTGAACCAGCTCTACTTCCCTTCATATAAAACCTTAAGCAATTAGCGACTTCGGATGATTTCCAACATACTCGTGGACCGTCAACAAGATACAGCCCTCCGGTGAATGGTTATTATAAAGACAGAGGACTGAAAAATGAGTATCAAGAACAATCCAAAATGAAGGATGGGAACAGACGTTGCGTACATGCAAAGACACTCACCATCACCCAGAAGAGAGAGGGAAAGCTACACGGCGACACCTCTTCTCCCGTGTCAGGTGGGCAACGAGGCAGAAGTTGCACCATGCGCTCACTCTCTCGGGTAAGCTAGCACACACTGGGGAGGCAATTTTACTTATTCATCAAAATCAGAAACCGCATGCACTCTTTGACCCAGCAATCCCACTTCTGGGGATTTATAATATAGGCACACCTGCCCCCACAAACTGATCAATGTTCGAGGCTTTTCTATGCACAGCACTTTAATAGCAAAATATTGGCTATAACCCATGAGATCAGTAGGGGAAGGGTCAAATAAATTACGGTACATTGTCAAGATGGAAGTCAGCACAGTTGTTCAAGAAAAAGGGGGGAAGCTCTGCACACGGTTATGGAAGGATCACCAGGATAAAGCGGGGGATAAAAGGGTGCAAGCAGTGCACGGGAAAGGCCTCGGTTTATGTAAGATGAGGGAAATATAGTCGTGTCTGCCTACGAGAATCAGAAAAATTGGTGGGAGTCTGCCACCAAACCCAAGAAAAGGATCTCGCTATCAGTGATTCCCATCTTTGGGCAGCTTAGGAATGACAATGTTTCTATGCCCGTTAGGGCCTTCAGAAGTTTTTCTTCAAGATGTTAGGATTTAAATTAACATAAGGATAAGACAGATACTCTAATACTCTGAGTTGAGGGTTTCAAACACCGTTTGAAGGGCCCCCTCCAACCCCCACCCCGGGATCACAGTCAGGACTTGGGCCTAGGCCAGTGACTTTCAGACTGTTTCTTTAAATGATCCACAGCTAATCAGCAGTTTACCTGGTTAAAATTCAGTTGGCTTGGTAGTGCTTTGAAGGGGACACTCCCTTCTTGGATTTTCTGCATTCAGACAGGATTTGCAGAGGAGCTAACAACAAAGGGAATTAATATTAGAAAACAAGAGCATACCGTTGGTAGCTTTTTGAAGGGGAACCACAAATACATATTCTTGTGGGCTTTTGCCTGATTACATTTGTTAATAAGGAATGCCAAAACATGTGCACCAAAAACCATTCAAGGTCTTTTGGTAGCAAATTAAACTTGTAAATTTTGATTTAAGTTGATCACTGGAAGAACTCATACTCTTTGAAGATTTGAATTCATAAATGTATGAAAGAATTAAGTGATTCTTTCCCCTAGTGATATAAAGTATTAAACGGCAGGGAAAAAATGTGTTTGAAATCAACGGAGGAAATAATTCATTTTGAAAATTATCCCATAAAAATGTTAAGTAGGAAAAATACACCAGACCAGTTTCTACTGGATAAAGAAAGCAAACTTTAGGATGATGGGCTGGGAAACGGTCCTGTCGTCCTATAGAGCGCTTTGTCTTCTGCAAAGTTTTTGTTATTCAACTATGGCAGTCTTAGGCACAGTAATCTATTCCATCCCCAAACAACAAAGAACGGGAGACTAATTCTCATCAGCAGAAAACTGCCCGGCCTTTGGAGAGGGCAGTGGCTCCCGATCAAGGAGAAATGAGTGTCTTTGAAGAAAGCATCTTGGGTTGTTTGGCTAATACATGAAATTCTCTCTTTATCATGCAGAAGAGTCATTTCAAAAGTAAAGTGCAAGTCAAAGAGGATTAGTTTGGCTTCTTGAAGGTCAGAACTAAATCTACAAAACGAATAAAACGACGCTGAAATAAACAAGAATGTGAAATTGCTCATCCGCGGGGATGATGTAACTAATGCTGGCATAATTTCCAAGCAGAAAAGCAAAACTAGGTCAAAGCACGTTGGCCTAACATAATAAGCATTTTTGCTCCCAGAATTTTACCATGTAGGCTGTGTCTGCAGGCATTAATGTCTTCTGTTATCAATGTTCGGTGCTGTCACAAATGATTCATGTCTTATCATACTTTGTTAGTTAAACCAAAACAATGTAGTTTACATGTGAACTATTCCATTCTGACAGCTAAAATGTTAGAAAGGGGAAATGTTAAAAATATTCAGGAAGTGTCTCCTCCAGACTGAGAAGCACTGGTCAGTAAATATTCATATTTAATAGTCTCCTATGATGTTCTTCTCCACCGAGAAATTTCTCTCATTCAGTCATCATGATTTCTATTCCTTCTCTCACGCAGAGCGATGTAGAAAGGGCGGCAGCATCCTATCTCTCTAGAAATCCTCTTGAAACAAAAAACCTCCACCAAGTCCCTCCGTGAGTAGCCAATTTTTGTATTCTGCTTGCCCCAGATACTGACTAAAAGAACTCATCCTTGCCTCACCCTTCTATTTGTTCCACTGCATTCTCCTGTACTATTTCCAGAAAACACCCCTGATTAATTCACAGAGAAAAGGACTCCCTTCACTCCCACAACTCTCTTCTGTGTAAACATAATCCTCTTAAGGTTTTTACTCTGCCATGTTCACACTTATCGAAAATCACAGCAAAGACTATGCAGACAAAAGTAGCACAAACTCCAAAGATAAGGCTATGTGAGCATTTGGATTTTTCGGACAGTATTTGCTCCTAAAGGGGATACAGTCCTTCCTGATTGACTCACCAGAAACCACTGACCTTCTGGAACTGTCTTGGCATTTATTGGCTCATTACATTAGACTGTGACCCCCAAACATCCAAATTTTATCTTACCAGATGGCGTGTAGTATAGTCAAAAGGCAATAAGATGGGGAGTCGAGAAGACTCAGGCTCTAGAAGTAATCTTGCTCATACCTTTGCTCCTTGATGGAGGGTAAAGCATCCCTCCGAGTGAAAATTTCAACCCACACATGCTACACTTTTAACCAGTACTCTTGCTGTCTCCTAAACATGTAGTTTTCTAACATTTGGGGATGTCTTCCATCTCTGTTTCTTCATCTGGCCATTCATCTAGTTATTGGCAAGTGAGCAGGGCGTTCAACAAATTGCACTTGTCCGCAAACAGCTCCTTTCCTCTGAATTATCTGGGGAAAGACCACTTCAAAGACACGGACAACTGAAGCCACACTCCACCACCGGACATGCGACAGATAACACAGCCTACTGCGTGGGCCCTTTGAAAATGTATTCGTCCCGTTGTCTCCATGAACCAATAAATGTTTCCGAAATTTCTATTTCATCATTTTAACTGTAACTCTCAGACAGTCTGTCACACCCAGAAGCAGTGAAAATGCTTTGTCCAGCATATGTCTTGAATTTCGTAAAGAAAATGTGGCCACCATATGCGTAGAATGGAGCAGAAGACTGCCGTCTTCTCTGAGAAGCATTCTCCCAGTTGCTGAGTGACCTTGGGCATACCACTCACCTGGCAAAATAAACCAGCTGCACATGGGCCAAGGGCCGATCACACCGGGTTGGGCTCCATGAGGGCAAGAAGCAGAGTAGATCGTTGCTTCTAGGCTTTGTGCTATCGGAGGACATATCCCGTTTCGTAACCAGTTCTGTAGCCCCACGACGGAGGGTAGAAGCTAAGCCGCCTGCCACATTCCAGGCCCTGTCCTCACCCAGAACACAACCACATGGGCTACGTGGTCAAACAACGGCAACGTCCTTTGATTTTTCTCTGATGTCTATCTATTCAGTCCTTGCTGTTCCCCAATCTTTCTAACGCCCTTTCTTCCTCTTGAAAATGCTCCCTTGGAAGATGCTCTTTCCTGCTAAAAATTCATGTAGCGCGTACCCATAAAATAGGTAATGGTTCTTCTTGTGTGCCAGGCACTGTGCTTGGGCCCGGGGATTTCAAGATAATTAAGATGTAACTCTTGGTTCGTTTGGGGTTTTTTTTAAAGATTTTATTTATTTATTTGACAGCAAAAGAGAGAGATCACAAGTAGGCAAAGAGGCAGGCAGAGAGAGGGGGAAGCAGGCTCCCTGCTGAGCAGAGAGCCCAATGCAGGGCTCCATCCCAGGACCCTGAGATCATGACCTGAGCCAAAGGCAGAGGCTTAACCCACTGAGCCACCCAGGCGCCCGTAACTCTTGATCTTGAACAATTCAGTCCCAAGATAGGCAGGCAAATGATGAACTGGAAATGTACGCACCATTTCCAATACTTGTCTGGGTAAGAGGAAGCTCCCCTTTTTTCTTTCCATTTCTTCTAATCCAGTAGACAGCGTTTAGCTTACAAAGAGCATCCTTACAAACAACTTAAACCCACAAGAACCATCACTCCCCTCACTTGGCTCCCTGTGCTTTCTTGGTTGTCACCCACAAAGACCTCAGTGAGTCCCCAAGTTCAGGCAGGATGCCGAGAAAAGAACGAGCGAAGAGGTTGGACCCACAGGTGGACACACCAGCAAGTCCAATGTGCCAAAGCCATGACCTTGCCCACAAATGTTGTCCTGGAAAGGGCAATCCTGATTTTTGCAGCTCTAGGCTCTACCGCCGACTCCTTCTCCAAGTTAAGATTCATCCTGAGGTTTGAAGGGCTAAGACATGAGCCTTAGCTTGTCCATATTGCTTCTCCCCCAACACCTGGCCAAGACCATTGTCTAGAGGAAGTAGGAGTGTGTTTTGGCGGTGGGGTAGGACAGGAGGAAAACTGGGCAATTACAGAAACTCAACTCACTGTATTTGGATAGGGAGTCCCAGTGGGAGCCAGAAGGTATCAGAAGGTTGGAGAAAGAAAGCTGCAAACTCGAGTAAACTTTTCCTACTTCAAATATTGCGAAGAGGGACCCATTAGCCAAAGTATGGTAACTCGTTCTCCTTCTGTGTTCCATCCTGTGTAACATGGAGTCATGTCCTCAAAACTCAGAACTGAATCTGACTGGTTATTTTTTTTTAAGACAGCGAGTTCTAGAAATGGAATCTTTTCTCACTGAAGAACCTTCGGGCTTTCAAACAACCAAACTCTTAGAGCACAAAGCCTTCCTGGACTGGGGACTGCCTTGGAGTTATTTTTCTCTATTGATAAAAATTGGTGAGGGGCTCCTCACCACCAATGGGTGGCTCAGTGGGTTAAGCGTCTGCCTTCGGCTCAGGTTATGATCCCAGGGTCCTGGAATCGAGCCCCGCATCGGGCTCCCTGCTCCACGGGGAGCCTGCTTCTCCCTCTCCCTCAGGTGCTCCCTCTGCTTGTATGCTCGTGTGCGCTCTATTAAATAAATACAGTCTTAAATAAAGAAAAGAAAGACCTTCTTTAAAAAAAGATAAAAATTGGTTAAATTACTACTTAATAATTATGGTAAATGTATTTCGACTAGGAACTCATAACTTTCTACAAATGATATGCGGCTACAAATTAACTAAACTTCACAAATACAAACCATTTGTCAAGTCTCCTAAGGTCAAGAAAGCTTTGGCTACCAAATTATCAAGCAGATTCTTATCCATACAAATGTACTTATTATAAACAGGCATTCTGTCCACGAATAACCTACACTGAGCTACAGAAACAATAAACTATACATCAGATCAAAAGTCCTTTGAGGGCATGGGATCATATTAAAATCATGTCTGTAGCTCAAAAAGGCATATAATAACCATTTAAAGTAGCTTAAATGAACGGACTACTGGATACATTAATTCTGTACGTACTCAGCAAATGCCCTTGAATAATGTACTCTACTCATCATAAACAGCTGACTGCATATGAAACCTTCACCTTCCTTTTTTTTGGGCCTTTTTTAGCCAAAATTTTTCATATAGCACAAATCAGGTAAGTTCTTAGTTTTGTTTGTGTGTTTGCTTTGTGTTGTTATTTTAGGAAAGTCCTCTCTAAACATTTTTTTTTTCAGTGCCTCAATTTTCTGACCTCTTTAGCACCACCTGACTTTCTGGAGGCCATTAACCATTCTAATTTATGTCAAAGGGATAATTTCCTCCAGGGGGTAGAGGGGGGAGTCTTGTGGATGCAGAAGGGTCCCTCATATTTTGTCCTTTCACTTAAAGAAATTTCTAGAGCATGCCGGCTTATAAAACTAGGCAATCAACCTTCTAGAACAAACCCCCCCAGATGAATTTCATGTGGAATAAAAGGAATTGATAATGAGCCAGAAAGAATCATGTTGATAAAACTGTCCCGTATCTAAATGGGAGATTAGATTCCTGTTTGACCTAGCTTTCTAGCCCTTTCTTTAATCACAGCGTACTCGATATTCTCTTCCTTGAATGAACTCATTTTCATTGTGGCTTTGGTCAGAAGATTAAAGAATCGCTAACTAATTGTTCCAAGTACGCAGAGCAATTCTCCGGGCCTCGGATTGGGCCTCGGATCGGCTCCCAGCGGCAGCGGCCAGGCCTTCCATCATAGACACTTCAAGCCCGACCTCTGCAGGCGGCTAACTGAAATGCACACCGCCTGATCGGACTATGGTCTTTCTTTTTTTAAACCCCACCAAGTTCTGAAAATGCGAACATTCATACTAAGTGTAACAGGGAGACTGATCATACGTTGGCTTTCCCTTTCGTTTCATAAGTTGATTTTTGGAAGTGGCCACCATCTGACCGAAAAGCATTTATATTTCATTTGCAAAATGCTTTGGTCGTGGCTAACCATGGATTCTTTTCGCCTACGGAGAAAAATCCAAATGATTTGGATGAACTGGGGTCCTCAGAGCATGCGGGTTAAAAAAATGTCCTGATCAGCCCCACCTTCTTCTAATCAAACAAATCACTCTTTGTCCAGTGACCCAATCCCCCCCTTTCTCGAAACACCGCGCAGAGCAGGTTGCCATAGCTACCTTGGATGTCGATTCGCCACACAAGGGATCAAAGCCAGGAGACATCCACATACACACTTGGCCTTAAAACTTGCTGGAATGTCTGCGCATAACATGTACCCACCAATTAAAGGATTTGCCCACAGCCTACGCGGTCCACAGCCAAGCAAACTACGAACGCATGTCATAACGAATGGCAAGGAAAAGTCAACCTGAATGTTTCAAAACGACCAATAAGAATCTTTAATCTGACAGCAAGTCTTAGGATTCTGACATTCCCTGGAAAGGAGAGATAGCCGGGGAGGCAGGAACATCTCGACGGGGTGTTGAAGACACGGGACCTCCAAACCGACCTCCAAACCACAAGCAAAAACTTGAAACAGCTGTTGAAAGGGAACATTTCTCAGATACATATTTTAAATTCCGGTGAGTTACGGTATCCTTCTATCTCCTTGTTGGGACAAATGAGAACAGAAATGCCTTTTCAACTTTTATAGGCTTGACTTTCAAATGAGGGAAACCATAAAACATACTTGGGACACGACGTGTCCAAGCCCGGTGCGCCCCGGTAGCCTGCCTTTCGCAGTGGGTAGGACTCATCCTCAGAACCACTCCTAATCGGCTACACATCTTTATACTTTGCCGCTCTCTGCCTTCACCTCCCCATTTGTTCAATGAGGATCAAACTGTCGCCTCGTTCTCTCCTGGAGATGTGACAGAGAATAAATAGATCATAGTGGGAAAGGGCTTTCTAATCCTCAAAGGAAAGATGAATACAAAGATGTTCATTACTAAACCAGATGTCCTTGGGCATTTTAATTCCAATCTGAAGAATGCAAAACAGGCCCATCGCAGCTTCCCGGTAACCCCCCCCCCCCCTAACAGCACCAGGCAAAAACCGAGCAGGTGCCGACGGCACAGGCTAGCGACCTCCTGCTTCCCCTTCACATTCTGAGGCAAAAGGCGGTGATCTGCTTTAGTCCACCCGAGATCACACTGTGCACCTTCTTCTCTTGGAGTGCTTTGGAAAGTCATCAGGATATCAAAAATGCAAGCTAGGTCTGGTGGGCAGTTTTGTCTGGAGAAGGGGATTTTTTTCCTTTCTAGCTCCAGAAAGAATTACCTGCTCTTCTCTCGTGCAGGGACAATGAGCGGGGCGCTGTGCGTGGGGGAGGATGGCTGCAGAACGGAACGGGCCAACCTGTTGTTTCTAGCTGGGGCCGCCACAACAGGTGGCCATGCCTTTCCTCTCGCCTGGGAACACAGCAAATTCCTTCTCAAGGAAGTTTCAGGAAAGTTTCCCATTTAGGATCAGAGTGCGGAGAGAGATTGGCACACGCTTTGAAATTACTTCCTGATAAAGGCCAATCAGGTTTACACTTTTCTTTTGTTCTCACGCAGCGTGACCTTAGGAACCCTCAAATAATATTAACCCTTCTATGCGTTTTTTTCCCCCCTGCCACCCTGGCAGAAAGCCAAACAGCTCTGAATCTCATCTCCAGGCAGGCAGCTTTCTCGTTCTGCTGGCGACTCCCGGCTCCCTGCTATACCTAGGATGTGGCAGGGGTCTCTGCGCTGCCACACCATTGTCCCACACCGTGCAGCCCCGAGGACGGATCACTCCTCAGCGAAGAGATTGGATTTCACTGGCGAGCTGATGACACATGGACCTATTTGATAGTTAACGCTGCGAATCTGGCCTGGGCTGCCGGGCTGGGGTGGCCGACCGGCTGGTGGGTGCGATTTACCCAGCCAGGGACGCAGCAGTCTGCCCCAAGAGAAACTCAAATAAAGTTAGGCTTAATCCACACCAAACTCCACCACCTCGCCCCTCCACAGCTGCTGCGGAACAATGTGTGAGACGCTTGAAACGCTGGACTGCCCCCGATTCTTTGGAGGAGCAAGGACTTCCCCCCTTGTCTCCTCCTTCCGCCCACCCCCGCAGCACCCCACTCCTCCACCCCCCCTTGGAACAGGCCAAAAGATGATGAGACACTCGTAGTCAGAGGATTAAAAAGTCATTCATTCACTAAATGACAAAGGAGTTATTACATGCATACCCTTAAAACTTCAATACCAGGCTCAGTTCCAATTCACACGAATGCCACGACGCGCCAGGCATGGGGGAAATCATGCCAAGCCAGACAGCATGCCTCTTGGCATCAGGCACGGGGAGTGCCACCGTTCCACAGGGACCGTGTGGGAACAGGGATTCTGAAAACTGAGCTCAGACCCCAGCAAGGAGAGGACAGGTGGCCCCGCACAGGATCAAATGACTTCTTTGTTCCAGCTAAGGACCTTTGTCAAAATTGTTTTGCACTCCTCTTTTTCCTTTTAGATCCTTTCCATTTGGGCTTCTTGCTCCTTTACCCCACCCCATCTGACTGCTCGGCGTTAAAAAGAATGGGGTGGGTTGTGGGTTTGGGGAACTGAAAGCAGCTCAGCCTCGGCCCCGCAGTGTTCATTGAAAACACACGGCACTTGCTTGTCTAAATCCGCTTTTCGGCACTCACTGCAACTTGCCAACCATGCTTGCTTAGGGAGTAAGCGACAGAGGGTCTTGGCGCCTGTCCGCTGTGCGGCGGGGTTGGGGGGGCGGTCTGCACCACCTCCTGAGGTGGCAGGAAATGGACAGAAAGTTCTAAACCCCTGCCCTGGCCCTCAAAGGGAAAGTTTGCTTCCTATGCAAATCACCTCCCCCAAAGTGCCGGAGGGGGGGGGGCGCGTGCTGAACCTATTTAGGACAAAAAAAGTGAAGAGGTTTTCTGGTGGTAATGCAGATGCTAACTTTTCCCACCCAGATTTATCAGGAGCTGGCAAAAGCAATTAACGCTCCTCTGGTAATTCTCTGCCCTTGCCAGCCTCCCAGCATGTTTTTCCAATCTTGTCTTCCCTTTCTAAGAGTAGTGATCTTGATATTTACATATTGACAGAAGAGTCTTCCAAAAGTTTGAATAAGTTGTAAATCGCACCCTTTTCTTGGCTGCGCACACCCACTTTTTTCTTTTCCTTTTCTTATTGGTAAACTATAAACCTCTGCCTGGGCTGATAGGAATTTTATCATTCTGCCCCAAAGCCACGGAAGAAGCTGCCCGTTTAGAATTCCTTTCAAAGACTCATTTTAAGTAACCCCAAGCCTTTCTCAGTTCCCCGCTTGAGGGGTGCCGTCTCACGTCCAGAAGCAACACGGTTTCCAAAGTGCTAGAACAGAAAAACAAATCTGCATTTTTCTGGAAGGGCTGTCTGTGCTCACTTCAGGCTGGTTCCGCCTTCTCAGCCATAAACACAGTTCAGTGCTCAGAATGGGAAGCCAAAATGAGATAAGACGCCCCGTGTAATTCTTTTTCAGGATATTCAGTTATCTTTATTCTAATCCGAAGCGTAGGAGAGGGGCTAAAAGCTTGAGATGGATCCCGCTCAATACATTCCAGCGGGCGCAAACTGGAATTGATTTACATATTCTACGAACCGCTTTTAGG
The DNA here is from genome assembly GCA_004024625.1 of Mellivora capensis. Classification (NCBI taxonomy): domain Eukaryota; kingdom Metazoa; phylum Chordata; class Mammalia; order Carnivora; family Mustelidae; genus Mellivora; species Mellivora capensis. Next base: position 18,969 of record PISX010005786.1, on the reverse strand, counting down.
CCCTTTACAAAGACTGGCTGACATCACCAATCACCATTAGAGGCAAAGCGGGGAGGGCGTAAAAGGGGGGGGGGGGCTCAGAAAATCGGCTTCTTCGGTTCCCTTAGGAAAATGCAGCCCCGCCTTCACGCCAAATCGAAGGACCTGGACCGGCATCTGCTAACCCAGCGAGCTCTCCCGAGTACCATCGCAGGGGGCCCCAGGCTGCGCCCTCCTTCTCCGCCCGCCCGGGCAGCCCCCCGAGCTTACCTGCCTCATGTTTAGAATTCCATGACCCATCCGGCAGGGAGCGAGCTGCCTCGAAGCCCACGCCTCGGTCTTCAGAGGGGAAACACCAAACCCAACAGAAGCCCGCCAGACAAAAGCAACTCAGTGAGATCCACAGGCAGCAAAGAGCACGTTTTCTTCCTTTTTCTTTGATCTGTTGCTACACGCACTCTGCCCAAGACAATGTCAAGTTTCTCAAGCTTTTCTTCCCCAGCCTATGAAAAGTCGGGCTCCGAGAAGCGAGGACCGCCTGGCTCTTATTTCAAATCGGGTCTCAGAGACGTCGTAGGTGGCTGGCTTGGGCCCCGGAGGAGCCCCGCCAATCAGGAGGAAGGGGTGGGTCCTGGGAGCCGGGAAGGCTGCCTCCCCGAGGGTTGGAGAGCTTTCGGGATTTAAATGGCTGGGAGCAGCTGGGAGCACGGCGAAAGCTCCCAAAGTAAAGGATGAGTTCGTTCTATTCTTATCTCGCTGCTCCGGATCTGCTCAAAGCCTGACTAACTAGCTTTGGGCCTCAAGGCCTTTGCCTTTTAGGAGCGCCCCAAAAGCACGAAAATCTTTGGAAGGCGCACGATTATTTCAGCCAAGGGAGTGCAACATTCAGGACCCGACCATCTTTTTTTTTTTTTTTAAGATTTTATTTATTTATTTGACAGACAGAGATCACAAGTAGGCAAGAGAGGCAAGCAGGGAGAGGGAGGAAGAAGCAGGCTCTCCGCGGAGCAGAGAGCCCGATGCGGGGCTCCATCCCAGGACCCTGGGATCATGACCTGAGCCGAAAGCAGAGGCTTTAACCCACTGAGCCACCCAGGCGCCCCAAGGACCCGACCATCTTTTTGAAAAGGGTATCTTGCCCCGAAGTCCGGCTGTGGCGTAGCCCGTAGCCGCGGGGAAGGAGACCTAATTGTTAGGCAGAACACCTTGGGAGGAGGCCGCGCCCACTCATTTCCATATAGATGATCTGTACAGCCAGTCTAAAAACAAACAAACAACAACAACAACAAAAACCAAATCTGAATGGGAACTTGCACACGAATCTGGTGAAACGCAACAAATGACCAAGAATCTTTATCTGTTAAGGGCCCAAGGCACAATTTCAGATAATACTGTTATTAGAAAAAGAAACACTGACGCTTGGTCGAAAAGAGTTTCTTTTTTTTTTTTCTTTTTCTTTCTTTCCTTTTTTTTTTTTTTTTTTTTTTTTTTTTTTTTTTTTTTTTTTTTGAGAGGACAGTTTCTAAGGTAAGTATCTACCTCTCACTATGGCTCACCATACCAACAGAGCTGATCTGGAGAACTTAGTAGCAGGGACCGGCTGGCCATCATCTCAGTAGGATGGGAGAAAAACTAGCTGGCATCTTCTAAACTTAAACCCAGACTTAAAAAGAATTCCCAAAGTCAGCTTTCTTAACTCCACGTAAACAGTAACTTCATTCAGCTCTGAGCCAGTGTGATTTCAATGCAAATCTACCTTTGGATTTCAGAAAAGCGCCAGGCCAGCAAAGACCACTTTGTGTAGCACCAGTGGTATATTTTCTTTCCCAAAGAAGGGGCCACAATTTTGTGAGACTAATTTTTAAAATTCTTGTATCAGGGGCAAAAATAACACGTTAGCAGACCATGAATGGGCCGTTCCTAGAGTCATCTACATGGCCTCGGTAGGTAGGAACTCTGCCCAGTTCCCTGAAAACTCAGCAGCCTAATATCTCGACCCAGAAGCCCATACCCACCCCAGCCCCCCCGCCTTAGTAGGCAAAGGGCCCACCTGGGGACACAAGCTGACTTGTACTGATTTCAGAGCCCTTCGTTAGGAACTAGAACTCAGCACTATTGCCTTTTGGGCTCAGATCATTCTCCGCAGAGGGTGCTGTGTTGGCATTGTGGGAGGCTGAGCAGCCGGTCTAGGCCCATGAGATGCCGGTGGCATCCTCACAGCCGTGACAATCCATAATAACCAATTACCAAATGTCCTCTGGGGGCGGGGTGGGTAAAATCACGCCAGATTGAGAACCGTGGATGTGCCAGCTCTGAAATATTGGTTCTCCAGCTACAGGGTGCAAGGAAGCTTCTGGGGAGACCGTTAAAAATGCAAATCCCAAAGCCCCTGCTCCCTGTCTAAGAGAATCCGATCTACTGGTTTGAGGAGGAGCCTGGGAATCCGCATTTTTGTGTGTCCCCTCGCCCCCGTCAAAGGACTCTCATTCACTTGGAGATACATTGCACCTATTCCTGCCCTAAGTGTGCCCACAGCCCCAGGACCTAGGGAGCTACCCAGAGCTGCTGCCGCTCGGTGTCAGTCGGGTTAAATCTCAAGGTGCATCTCATCTCATTTCTCACCCTCAACAGAAGCTTCTCACAACTGCCTTTGCCTTCTGTGACCGTCATCTCAAAAGTAAACATGAGCTGGGATCTCTCGCCTTTTCCGAATTTCATACATCTTTCTTCACTTTTAGCTCACTCCCCTACCATCCTCCAAGGTCACCCCTCTTCTGTGCTTTCCCAACGCCCAAGACAAATTAATCCCTTCCCTCCTCTATGCTCATAAAGCCGTTCATAGACACCCAGTGGTGTGCTGGTAAATGTTTAACAACCAACCTGCAGGGGAAAAAAAAGCCAAGATTTGTAGTAGCCTTTATCAATTTCCATGCTGTAAATACTCCCTCCTTTCCCACCATGAGGACACTGAACACTGAGTTGGAAAAGAGCGGTGCCGAATCAGGACATGGTAAGCACCAGCTTGAGCAAACCATGATGGTCACTTCCATGGGATACTGTCATCCTCCACTCTTAAGTCTCTCTCTCCTATTAGACTGTAACACTCTCAAGGGTGAGAATGGCTTCCCATTCATCTTTGCAACCCCAGCCACTCACACTGTAACTGCCGTGCAGTAGGTGGTCAACCAGCGTGTGTTGGGAGAGAACGCGATGCAATGGGCAGCTTCCCCGAGACATGGGCCCCCATCTGCCTGCCGCCACTGCCACAGCAAGGAAGGGAAAAGACACTCATAGAAACTCTGACAGTTACCTTTTTACCATAATGTCATATCTATTCTGTATTTATGAAAACAATATGCACAATACCATCCTAGGTCCTACCACTCCCACGTCTGAGCGCCATAAACAGACCAGAGTGAAAGTCTAGAGGCCAGCCTTCTTAAACAGAACCTCAACTTCATTATAGATGTATTTCTAAGACGCCATGCTTTTCAGGTTTTTGTATGAAGGCATGCCACACTTTTGCACCCACATAGTTGCACATCCTATCAGCTATAGATTCCAAAGACCTCCAGGAGGAATATATACAATAACCCCCAGGAAGTCAATGGGAGGGCATATCCCCTGGGAAGAAAAACAGTAATTGGTGATGGTCATCTCTACCATCTTCTCATTATGCATTAAGGCAGGACCGCTAACGGTGGTGTCATTAACAAACAGCACTTAAGAGTGCCTACTGTGAGCCAAGCATGTTGCCAGGTTCTTCACAAATGTGTGCCATTTACCCTCCACCAAAATACCAAAAAGTAGACATCACCACTGTCATGCTAAAAGGAACAGACGAGATCAGTGAGGCAAGGTAAATAACCCAAGATCTTCTTGTCATAAATTGCTGTACCAGGAAGCAAGGGTTTGATATCAGTATAACTCAGCTTTTTATTGTAAAATGTGCTGCTTCCAGAAACACCTAAAGAAAGTGGATAGTGTAAAAAAATGAAGTCTTTTTCATTTATAAATAAACAAATACAATTTTTTAGACTTTTTTGTATAATTTTTAAAGCTTCTAATGAAATAAATGGCCCCTTGGGGTTATCCCTAAGTGAGCATTAGATCCACTTATTGGGAACAGCGTAAGCGAGTAAAGTGACACAAGCACAGAAACAGTGTGTGCAAATGACAGTTGAAGCAATGTTGTAGTGTTGATGGATATTCCGTAAGAACTGGCCTAGACCTCCCCCCCCAAAAAAAAAGAAAGAAAGAAAGAGGAAAAAAAAAGGAGCCTAGACAACAGTCCTCTGTGGGCATGTGCAGGTTTGGGTATAAACACACCTACACAGTAAATGTCACATAGGAGCCTGGGCAGGTGGCCCTGGGCAGGTGGCCCTGGGCAGGTCCTACTGGACATGGCTGGCTGTGAGCATGCCTCCTCACAGGAGAGCTAGCAAGACCTGGGCCCCCTCGTTCTGTGTTCTGCTAAGGTCAAAGCCTATGGGATTAGCATTTGTGTAAGTAAATCATGGTTGGCTATCAATAACTTTGTAGAGTTTATTGAAATATGGGTCAGGACACGTCATTAAAAGTCAGTGAAAACCAAGCTGAAATTGGCCAGTCAGCCATCTGGGAAGTGTGCTTGGTTCAAGTGCAGTCTCTGGGGTCTGTGAAAAGACAGTATTTCCTCTCCCGCAGAAGTTCCAGAAACCTGGTTGCCTTATACTTAACAGCAGCTGGAGGAACGCTGTACTTGAGGTAATGAGGGAAGGTAGTTCACGTCGACAACAATGCAAGGCCTAGCTTAGAAAAAAAAGAAAACCCCACCTATAATTTTTACAGGAGGTCACAAAAATGCAACAAGTCTCTACTCAGTGGGCGTAGGTACTCCTTAAGCTAGTTTCTTTGAGTTGGTTGATAGCGGCAACATGGTATACCAGAAGCATGGGTCATAGATGCCATTTGGAGTCCATTTTTGGTGTCGATGTGGCTGGTAAGCTTGCTGATGGGCTCCCAGTAAACCAACTGACATCTTTAACCCCAATTTTCAGGGGGCAATTGGGCAAATTATGGACTGAAATTTTGTGCTGCCCCAAAATGCATATGCTGAAATCCTAACCGTAATGTGATGGTATTAGGAGGTGGGGGGCTATCTTTGGAAGGCGATTAAGTCATGAAGGTGGACAGTCATGAACCACGCTAGTCCCTTGTGAAAGAGATCGCAGAGAGCTATCTCCCCCTTTGCCTCAGGAGGACACAGCAAGAAGACAGCTGTCTGAAGCAGGAAATGGGCTCTTATTTTCCACCCAACATGCCCACACCTTGATCTGGGACTTCCAGCCTCTAGAACGTGAGAAATAAATCTCTGTTGTTTATAAATCCCCTAGTCTGTGGTGCTTTGTGTTAGCAACCTGGTGGGCCAAGAGAGAGAAAATCAGGAGCGGGAAAGTTTTTTTTATAACTCTTGATGTCTTAGTGCTTTGGATGACAAGATTCCGGAAAGAAGGAAAGAAATCTGTGAATACAAAAATGGAAGGAACAGACACACCGTGAGAAATGGGTTTGGAAAACGTACCCTAAGGGCAGACTTGCAGACAGGACAGCGCTGACTAACTGGTCACCGGTCATGGTTTTCAATACATTGAACTCGATATCTCCTCACTGGAAAATCAAGAAGTTAAAACAAATCATGCTATTTAAAATTTTAATCCTAACTTAACTACTTAATAATTCTCTGCTTTTAGAGGTGAAATATTTTGACATTTCCTAGTTTTTGTTGATGGATTAAATATGGCTGATCCTTCTTTATCTTCCTCTTAGTAATCTGGTAAAGGTTTATGCATGAACTTGGCGATGATTTTTATATACTCCTCCTGCTGTCAAATATTCTCTACACTCCCAGTTAAACCTTCTGCTTCATGTCAACACAATAATATCCTACTTCCCTAAAGTAATTTTTCAATTTCCAAGTCATCTACTTTCTTTGCTACAATTTTGCGCTTAAATTTGCAAGAACGTTATTATAATAATATTTTTTTACCTATCTTATTAACCGCTTTCCTAGATTCTGAGGTCAATGAGGCCTGTATGAGTCAGGGTTCTCCAGAGAAATAAAACCAGTCGGATATATAACATATATCTTGAGATTTATTTCAAGGACTTGGCTTCGATGATTTTGAGGACTGGCAAATCTGACATCTGTAGGGCAGCCTGGCAGGAGCTCATCCTGTAGTTCCGAGGGAAAATTTCTTCATCCTCGGGGAAACCTCGGTTTTGCTCTTAAGGCCTTCAACTGATTGGGTGACGCCCACCCACATTCTCCAAAGATAGTGTACTTTACTTAAAGGTTATAGTTGTTAACCACATCTACAAATGCCTTCACAGCAACCCCTAGATTAGAGTTTGAGTGAATAATGGGTACTATAGCTTAGCCAATGGACTTGTTAATATAAAAGCACACAATATGTAATCAATTAGTCCATAAATGTTTACTGATTTGTTGCAACTAATAGTAATAATTTCAAAACTGCCATCAGCAAAAGGTTCTCTTCTCTATAAATAATGAAATCTTGCTAATAGATTTATTATGTGCTTCTCAACTGCAACACTGGAAGGTAGGAGCTATAAAACTTTGAGATAAAAGGATTTCTAACTGACGATTCTATACTGAGTCATGCTATTCATCAAATGTCAGGATAGAATGCAATTTTTTTCCATAGAAGGACTCAGAATTTTTGCATCCCTTCTACTCTTTCTTTGGAATCCACTCAAAGATGTATTTTAGCAAAAGGAGGGAATTAAACCGAGGAAGATAAGCCAACATAAAGAGAAGTAAAGATGATGGGTGTTATAGTTCTTTTTTTTTAAGATTTTATTTATTTATTTGACAGAGAGAGGTCACAAGTAGGCAGAGAGGCAGGCAGAGAGAGAGGAGGAAGCAGGATCCCCGCTGAGCAGAGAGCCTGATGCGGGGCTCAATCCCAGGACCCTGAGACCATGACCTGAGCCTAACCCACTGAGCCACCCAGGTGCCCCAGGGTGTTATAGTTCTAAAAAGGCCTCCATCCAAGCTGGAGCAGGAAGATGGACAACTCCTGGACAGAGGTCTCCAGGGGGAGAAATGACACTGAGAGATCGCATCTGAGGATGAACAGGTAGGTGCCCATGGATATAAATAAGCAAAAGGCGACACTATTATTCATTCCAGAAAGTGAAAGAGTGCACATGAAAAGAAGCCCAGTCCTAGGACGCTCCTTCAGTCGGCGGCAATCTCTGATCTAGATCTTGCGGCAGAGACGACTGGGAGCCAATCCAGTACCCATCTTCCCCTTGTTTCTTTCCAACAGAACTTCAGTGTATTTGGTGGCAGAACTGTGGCCAGCTGAAGGACATCTCCCAGTCTCCCTGGCAAGTGTGGGTGGTGATGGGACACTGTATGGCCGAAGGAAATTTAATAGAAGCTGCTGTGGCGATCTCCTGGGAAAGCTCTTCGAGGAGACACAGTTTGCTCTTCGGCCTTCCCAGTTTCCCCACCAGGGGTACGGATGCAGTATCTGAGGGACTGGAGCCGCTGTGTCACCACGAGAGGGACAGGACATGTGGTCAAGCTGGCAAACAGGAAAGAACAGGGGACCCTGGATTCCTGAGGACATCTCAGAGTCTCTGCATGAGCCCTGAACTTCATGTTCGGTGAGAAAAATAATTCGCTACTTTGCGTGAGCCCGTGTTTCAGAGTTTGTGTTCACAGATGAACACAGTTCCTAACTGACACAATTTTATTGGGAGGATGTGGGGTGGGAGGGGGAGGGCGGTGCAAGAGAGGTCATTTCTTCCTGATCCTATGCAGGATATGAAAGATAAGGTCTAAAATTCATAGGCCAAGAAAGAGCAATAAAAGCATATTCTGGGAAATATCAAAGTCCACAGCAGAGGAAATATTTACAAGTCGAAAGGGATTGCTCCTAGAATGGAGGGGGACGGCTGTTTTTATTACAAGTCTTTAGTATATTTGTACTTTGAAGATATATTACTTTGATAAAAATTAAAAATAATTAAAAATAAACAAAAAGATACGCACTGGTGATGAAACCAATTTCTTGTCCTTAAACTCACTTCCTGTATTAGCAGTATGTTATGATTATCAGGCTCATAGTTAACCAAAGAGTCAGGGTAGAGCATTCGACAAGTTCCATGCCTGATGGCCCCAGCTGAATCTCAAGGGCAATGTCACCACATCACGCACATATGATCTGATTGGCATTTCCTCTTTCCCCCCGGCCATGGATTTACTTTGCTCCGAGTTTATGACTGATTTGCCATGCGTAGTGGCAAATACACATATGAGACAGCCCTGATCCAAACTGTTTTAGACGAACATTCTTTTAGATCTCCAGGAATCAAAATCCTACAACGCGGACGTCCTAATAATTCATTAGGCTAATTAAAAAATTTTTTCTTTTTATTCCTAATTGGCATCATTCTTGATTTAAACTCATTTTTTAAAATTGGGTTTAAGTATGGCTAGGAATAACTAGTCATGCTTCTTTATATTATTACCACTTTACTTCTTATCCTTATTCTTTCCTCTCCCTTATTTTTCTTATTAAGAGTTAGTCCCTCAGACCTTTAATATTTTAATGCTCAAAGCTGATTTTTAAATTAGCCTTAGAGATTAAAAAGACATTTACTTTTGTGACCCAGATCTCAGTTTTTATATGTTAGAAACAAGCAAATCAGGCTGGTTCATTGATAATCACATGGACAGAAGGTGAATAGAAATTTTAATCAAAAGAAGCTTTGAACAGGATTTGCGCTCCTTGCTTGTAAAAAGACAATGCTTTATCCTTTAGACTGACACTTCTCAGATGCAGAGAAAGACTGCTGAAATGGCTGTATTTTTTTCCCCTGATTGGCACGACTCAATAAGTGGTTCCCAGCAGAGGAAAAACTCACGATGAGCCAGAACCATGGCTTACACGCCTCTTTCCTTTGCTAGACACCTATCGGGCCGGTTTGTTTTTTTGCTGCTGTTGTTGTTGTTAACTCCCTTTTCATAGCCAAAAAAAGAATAGTTGCCCTTATTTCCTTATAACTAGATGGCTCATGATGAGTTTTTCCTCTGTTGGGAACCACTTAGGAGAATTCGCCCAGATGGAGATAGGCTTTCCTCTACTACTCCCCTGATACAAGATGCAAGATAAACACATCAAGTGGAGGCAAGGGAAAAAATGCGAATGCTGAGTAGCAGTGCCTTGCCTTTCTCCATTTTCACTAAAGAGCTTTTTGAAATGTCTCAGGAACTGCATTCAAATGAAGCTTCATTTTATTTCTCCTTCGATTTAATAATTTCCAACAAGAAGAGCTTCCATTGCTTGTCTATTTCATAAACGGTGCTACCACTTAAAATACTTTTAATGTGAGTGATTTAAAGAACATCACACAACGAACAGGATAACTGTGCCCTTCTGTGGAGCTTTATCTGTGTCATATCAGAATATTTCTCCTAAATGATCTCTGTGTGGGGGGAAAAGATAATTTCGTTATGGTCATCTATGGGCAAATTAATCTCATGCAATTAAAGGAATTCAAAACCAGCTGATACAGTCTGCTCTAAGAGGTCTAACGGAGTGAAAGCTTACACTGAGGAGGGGACATCTGCACTAGAGAGATGCGTGAGTATTTGTGCTACGGGGAACAAGAGGTGAAAGGAATAGCGGGTCTCTCGCGGACCTGGTATGCGTCAGGCCCTTTTGAAGACGGAGCGGGTTTCTGGTGTGTATGTGATAAACCCATCTCTCGGACTCCGAAACTCCTGCTCTTTCTGGCACGTGGTGCTGCCACCCTGGTCCCTGGTGCTGCTCTCCTTTGGGAAGAGTGTTTGGGATTCACGGCTTGCTTTGGTTTGGTTCTGAAATCGCAAACCTCAATCTCCTCCCAAAACATGTCACATGGCACCTTCAAGGCAAGTCCGGAGTTCACCGTTATCTTTGAAAACCCAGTGAAGCATGTTAGTGATTTTTATTTACCTTCAATGGCTCTCTAAGTTCGGGCTGTGTTCATTTGCTCATTTCTAGACAGGAGGAAAAAAAAATCCCACATGGGTGCCTATCGATGGGGTATTCCTCGTGGAGAAAGAGGTTGCTGCTGCAGGGCGCGACATGAGTGCTAGGGCCATTTCTCTAGGACCGTAAATGAGGTTTTCCTTCTTCATTCAGAATTTCTCCAAGGCTTTTTCATTGGAATATGTTTCTTTGATTCAGTTCCATAGTTAGGAAAGCGTGCAGCCCGTGGAGGGGTAGCGATCTATAGATATCTATATGTTGCTAATGAATGTGAACCAAGCCAAAAAGTTTATACTACACATGGAAAAAAAACACTGCCTGTAGTACTTGATTTATTATTCCCAGTCAATGCAGCACAGCAATGTGGCTAGAAGCACCTATTCCAGAAACAGCCTCAGTCCAAATATCAACTTTGTCACTTAATAACCGTGTGAACATGGCCCATCTGCTTATTCTCCCTCAACGTCAGTGTGATTTGAATAAAGCGATTTGTTTCAAAATACTATTATTTAACATTTACGGAGGGCCTACAAATGCCAGACACTCGTGAGCCCATTACATTCTCTTTTGTCCCCAGGAGAACAGGTACTAATAGTATCCCCATTCGCCAGGAGTGAAAACTGAGGCAGAGAGAGGCAGAGTGACTTGCTGAGGTGGTAAAGCTAGGAGGCTGCAGGTCCTGGTTTACACATTCAGGCTGACTGGCCCCTGGAAACATGCTCTTAGCCACAGAGAACACAGCACAGGGTAAACACGCAAAAATTGTAGCTCATGTGATGCTAAGGTAATGACTAAAACAAGAAAATGCCCAATGGTCACTCATGCATTTGTGAAACTACCTGTAGTCATCGTGTGACTCCATTTCGATCTGTGTCTCACCTTTGGCAGCTCTGTTTTGGGTACACAGCCTGTGTTCTTCTTTTTGGGAGCATGCACAGATATGGGGCCACCTTTGCTGAGAACATCAGAACAAGGCTTTCAGTCTTTGAAAGTTTACCTTAAAAACACCCGGGGGGCGCCTGGCTGGCTCAGTGGGCGGGGCGTGAGACTCCTGATCTCAGGATTGTGAGTTCGAGCCCCATGCTCGTGGTGGAGCCTACTTAAAATAAGAAAAACAAAACAAAAAAACACCCAAGGCATAGGAGTCCTTAAGAGTCAGAAGAACGCCGTAAGTGTATAATGGTGGTTTCTCACTGTCCTTAGTGACATTTAAGACTATAACTTATTTACGTGTGCTCTAGATACAGAACAGGAACCAAACGCTCAGATCCACTGGCAAGTAGCCCCAGGGTAGGCGATGAGATTCAGTTGCTGTCCCTTTGCCCGCCAAGTGGATCATGGAAGTCTCGCCTCAGCCCCAAAGTGCTTGCAGATGGGACTGTCCCGAGCCTCTGAGCCTTATTTCTTCCCATTACAGTCACATCCTCTGGCCTAAGGAGTTTCTAAAACTAGTTTTCATTTTATTTAGGGCAAGTTTCCAGCCGTGTTTTAAAATTAATCAGCACTAGTAATAAAAGATAACATGACCCCTGGAGCTTTTGGCAAACAAGTTCCACCAGCGAACATACGATTGTAACACCCCTGCCTCTAGAAAAGTTGAAATGGACTATGCCACGCCTATTTCCTCTGACTGCGTCTCTCCTCTCTCCGACAACTATTTGCACAAAGCATCAGCTGACTCGTCTGCCCTTTGAAATCACCAGGAAAAGAGATTTAAAAGGTATTAAAAGGTGTTGGTGAGGAGCGCCTGCGTGGCTCAGTGGGTTAAGCCTCTGCCTTCGGCTCAGGTCATGATCCCAGGGTCCTGGGATCGAGCCCTGAATCGGGCTCCTTGCTCAGTCAGGAGCCTGCTTCCCCCTCTCTCTCTGCTTGCCTCTCTGCCTGCTTGTGATCTCTGTCAAGTAAATAAATAAAGTCTTAAAAAAAAAAGGTCTCGGTGAGAGGGTCACAGTCCCAGAGACTCGGATTTAATTGATCAGGGCTGGGCCTGGGTGGGGAGTTGATTTTTTTTTTCAGTTCCCCTAGGGAATTAGAATGAGCAGCCCAAGGTGGAGAACCTTGGGTTAGTCTAGATCAGCAGCTTTCAAACGCCAGCGCCAGCGTGTTTCACAATTCCCTGGAGGGCTTGTTAAAACACAATCACCCCGCCCCGCCCCACCTGATTCAGCAGGTCTGGAGTGGGGCCTGGAACTTTGCACTTCTGACGAGTTCCCGAGTGGGGCTGCGCCCCAGGTTTGCGAACCTCTTCTCCCTATCTGGGGTTCTCAGACTCCGGCCCTTGGGCCAAATCCTGCCGGCCGCCTGTTCTTGCATGGTCGGTGGAGAACGGTTCTTACTGCTTTCAAGCGGTTGAAAAAAATCATCAAAAGAATTCTATTTCAAGTCATGGGAAAAGTATATGAAATTCAAATCCCAGGGTCCATAAATAAAGTTTTATTGGAAGGCAGTCACACCCATTCATTAAACCCAGCCGGGGCTTGGTGTGACTGCCTGCTTGCCGGTAAAGCCAGCCCCGACGGCCACTGGCTCATACTCGAGCTTAGGTGTTTGCCACCCGAAGCAGATCGGAATATGCGCCCCCAACAAATATGCCACTTTGGCATCTGGATTATTTTGCACTAAAGGCAACTGAGAACTGGGGCGCCTGGCTGGCTCAGGCAGCAAAGCATGCAGCTCTTGATCTCAGGGTTGTGAGTTCAAGCCCCACGTTGGGTGTAGAGGTGACTTAAAAATAAAATCTTAAAAAAAAAAATAAGGCAGCTGAGAACCAACAACCGCAGGAAGAGTTTTCTGCCCTCTTATCTGCCTAAAATCAGGGCATACATTTCCCTTGTGGGGGGAGAAGAGTGAGTCTTCTCAAGGAAGAAGATAGGGTGTTGACACCAAGACGGGTCTGCATGAGCAGACCATACCCTTCCCTGCGCGTAGCGCCCGCGGAGACCTCCTCGTCATTTCCCCACATTTTAGCAATCCTTGAAGCCCAGACCTTCTTTTCTTTGTAAAAGGGCATTCAAGCCCTCCACTCTCACTGCTTCTTTGAGTCCTGCCCCTTTTCCCTGAACTCTTGCGCACACACATATTAAAAACTTGTGGGCCTTTCATCCTGTTAATCAGACTTTTGTCAGTTTAATTCACAGGCCCCACTGGCGAACCTAGGAGAGTAGAGGAAACGTTCTCCCTTACCTGACACTCCTGACCGCAGACATGGGAGCAGCTGAGACGGCAGCCTCCTCGGTTCTCAAGTCCCCCTTCACCTTATCTCGGTTTGTCGACCGATCCCAGCCGAAGCCCAGCTCCTGGGCTCCCCCCCAGCCCGCCACGGAACGGGACCGCAGGAAAGGCCACTCCACCCGAGAGAGCCGTTTGGAAACGGGCTGGTTTCCATCACTTCGCAGCAGAAACACATGACCCTGTGTCCCTTCTGGTGGCAAATGCGCACGAAATGACCACCCCAGAGCCCTCTGCAGCCGAATCCCAGGACGTAGCCACTGCGGATGCGAACGAAGGATCTTTCTGAGAAAATGGCAGGCACGCCACGGGCAGGGTGAAGAGGAGGGCTACGCTTCATTCCTAAATATCTGAAACCCCCAAAGTCACTTCACGGTATCTCCTTTTCAGTACTTCATCGTATTTTAATGAAAGCCTGCTACGTAGGAAGTCTTTGGTGATACAGAAGGCACGAGAACACATTCTGCTGGAAAACATCCTCAAAAGCCCCTTCTCCTCCTGAATCAGGCCCCTAATTAAGTCTAAATCTCAGTAATATCATCCCCGGTTCCCTAACAGGGTTCTCTCGCTCCCTGCTTCTGTGAAGAGATGTGTATCCCTTTCAGGTGACTCTTCCCTTGACAAAAAGGTTGCCATGGCTACATTTTTTTTTAACTGAAGGCTGGTATTTTAGAGCCCGTGCAATTTAAGTGAGGTACACCTGGCCTGAGGGTTACACTAATTTCAGCGCCTGTCTTTAATGCTAACCATTGTATCTTAATGCAGCTGCTCTGTGCACCTGGCATAGGGCGCTCAGGAGCGGTTGGAAGCCGTGTGGGAGTTCCTGAAGGAAGAGCGGGTAAGGCCAACCTCACCCAGCCCACCGGACTACCCACTTCAATCAGCGGATGCTTCACTCGCCTGGAATTTGTCTGTCCTCGGCATGTTTAATAATGAGTCACAATAATGAGTCACACGCTGCGTCTGCCAGGTTCCCAGGGCCCAGGGCCACGTGACAATCTTCTGTGCCTACGTCCCTCGTCTTTGTTCCGACAGGCCGCTCCTGCCTCCCACAAAGCCGACCTGATGCTACTTCCGTGGGTCTATTTTCCTTCTAGGGCTCCCCTCGCACGTGATGCTTGGGAAGTCGATGGTCAGGCATGCAAACCGAGAGGAAATGTGTGCCATCCTGAGTCACGATGCTTTAATAAGGCATTCTTCGTGGACAAATGACTTCTGGTTCGCCCCTGAGGAGGGGCAAGTTGAAAAGCAGAACCTGCTTTTCGGAAGGAATGCAGCAGGAACTGTTACACTGCCGGAAAACCCGAAAACACAGACCACCCTGCTTCTGACTACCCAGGAGTGTATTAGGTAAGGACCGCCACCTTCACGATTACACTTTGGTGAAATATCATTCCAGACGTCATTCCAAAAACCTTCCACATGCTTCTAATGATTGTTTCACTCTACGAATACAATGGCACCAAACATTTAGGAATGTTTCATGGTATCTCAAGAATTTCTTTGCAGTGCAAAAGAAACCTTGAGATGTTCATCTTGGACGACAGATGGAAATGAACGAAATGGGTATCCATTTTCCTGCAAGTTCAATTGATTCTTTTTCCTGTAATCTCTAGAAAATGAAGCACCTTTAAGAAGACATGTATCTAAATTATACCTTTTTCAACCAGCCATGGAATTTTGCAAAAACGAAAAATTTTTTAAAGCCTGGAATTAAACAATTGCCACATTGAAATACATCGGTGACTTTGCCTGCCGCGAAGCTATTAATTTAGTATTTTTCCGTGGCTTTAAAACTTTGCATCTTTATGTAGTAATTTATTCTCATGGAAATACACTAATTAGGGTGACATATGTAACAATAACATAAATCCAGTTGTTTTCCATGGGTTGATCGTAGTCTGGCACAATCATGCCTTTGCTCAAAAAAGACTGAAAACAATTTCACATGAAGAAACTAGTTTCATTCTTCAATCAACAATTTTAATCAGTGCTTAGTGGTCTAAGATTAAATGCAAAACATATCACAGGCACCGAAACCATTTTTAATCCTACTTACTGAACTACAGATACTCCTTCATTTAATCTTTGATTTGTTAGATAAAGAGAAAGACTTAAATAAGGGAGAAAGACTAAGATTTTAAAAAACAAAACAGAGAGAACATCACGAAAGCAGCTATAAAATGCTGGTAAAATGTGGAAGAATAGAAACCATGTGGAAGTAAGTATTGTGGAGTAAAGGTTTCCCAAAAAATCTTCAGGAATCTTCTTTAAAAATACAGTAACAGAGGGGTGCCTGGGTGGCTCAGTGGGTTGAGTCTCTGCCTTCGGCTCAGGTCACGATCCCAGGGTCCTGGGATGGAGCCCCGCATCGGGCCCTCTGCTCAGCAGGAAGCCTGCTTCCTCCCTCTCTCTCTGCCTGTCTCTCTACCTACTTGTGATCTCCGTCTGTCAAATGAATAAATAAAATCTTTTTTAAAAAGTTCTACTTTAAAATAAGTAAATAAATAAAAATACAGTAACAGAGAAAAAGCCCAAAAAATGAGCGAACGCCAGTAGGAAATCTTGGCCAATTCTCTTTTCCTTAAAAGAAACAACAAGATTAAGAGTATAAAAATAGAGAGGAGGGCACAATAGTAATGGGTAGTTTTGTCTTCCTTCAGTGCCTGCTCTTTGCTATAATTAATCATTTACTCCAACGGCAGACCACCAGGGAACTGCACTGAGCGAGGCCGATTCAAAGCGATGGAATCCAAATCAGTCCTTACAGGTTCCCCTATTGGGGTTTGGACCCAGAATGAAAGCAAGATAATGGTCTCAGAGCAGCCTCTGGTGGCTGAATGTCAAAAGCTCAAGAAGTCAGAGGCCACCTGACCGGTGTTCTTAAGATTTTGTGCAAATGGAAGTTAGTTACTATTTAAACCACTTCAAGCCAGTCAGTAACCCAGAACTGACTTGGTGGGAACTGAAATGAATTCATTAGTCCCAAAGACTATCTCAGCTAACATGGAGCTTTGATGCTGACAAATTGGGCGATTCAGACAACAGGTATAATTTTCCTTACACTTGTACACGAAAGGGTGTTGAATACAAAATCATCTCCAACTTTCCCGAGTCTCTCCAATGAATGTTGGGCCGGTGGTGACTGACACCTGAAATTAATCTTAATTTTTAAGTGATGGATATATTTAAGCAATCTAAATATTTTCAGTTCGTAAAAAGCTCTGTGTATGAGTGTGGGGTGTGTGTGTGTGTGTGTGCATGTGCACGTGCGCGTGCACACGCACGCAGATGCACGCACAGAGCTCTGTCCATTAGAAGCATTTGGGTGCATGTTCCTGTCACAGCTTTCCCAGCTGGAAAACATCTGTTTAGGATAGAGGCCTGTAAATTCCATCTGGTAGACTCCCCATTGAGCCATCTCAGCTGGGATGTTTCTATGGGCCCCTTTTGAAAAGTTTGATTCTCATAATGTTACCTGTGGCAAGCGTCATGTCCAAAAGAGCACTGCCATCTGCCAGTGCACTTTCTGAACACATCACGTTTTCACAGCAGGTTAGAATCTTTTGTTCAAAAAGAGCTATTCTAGGGGCGCTGGGCTGGCTCAATGGTTAGAGCATGCGACTCTTGATCTCGGGGTCATAAGTTCAAGCCCCACATCGGACGTGGAGCTGATTTTTTTAAATGTGCAAGGAATTAATAGTAACATCCCAATATTAACTTCTTAGTTCCCCCTCCCCCCGTTTTACTGCGGTAATGTAAGACATTAACATTAGGGAAAGCACAGTGGAGGGTACGTGGGAATGCTCTCTACTATCTTTGCAACTTTTTTTCTAAATCTAAAAATGTTCTGAAATCAAAATTGTATTGTTTTTAAAAAGTATGAAGAATAATGAGTAAATAACACTGAGGGAAGTGGGAAAGGATTGACAAAGTTCTCTTGTAGAAAAAAGGATTACTAACATGTGATCATTTATTGTTGTCGGTTACGTACCAGGCACTGAACTATGCACCGGACCAACATTAACTCATTACAACGGTGCCCCTTCAAGTGCTTTGGTAAAGGAATACCATTGCCTATTCTGAGTAACAAAAGAACCAACTCTTGAAGGAAAAAGATGTGGTGCTTAAATTTCAGTAGGAGAACCTTCCTTTATTCTTCCTCTCACTTGCTGTTTTTGTTTTTTTTTTTAAGATTTTACTTATTTGACAGAGAAAGAGAGTACACAAGCAGGGGGAGCAGGAGAGGACGAAGCAGGATCCTGCTGAGCAGGGAGCCTGATGAGGGGCTCCATTCCGTGACTCTGGGATCGTGACCTGAGCCAAACGCAGATACCTAACTGACTGAGCCACCCCCGGCTTGCTCTTTTCACCTTCCCTCGAGTCTTAGGCCCACTCCAAACCTGATCTTCATTCCTTCCCTCCATGACGTTTCTTTGTCATTACTCCTATGTTGAGTATCTGAACAGTTGTACGTTCATTTATTCTGACACCCAAATTTTTGAATTTAGAAGTCGATAAATTCCAGTACTCAACTATTTAAATTTCAAGATCTCGGAGAGGAGCAAGATGGCGGAGAAGTAGCAGCTGAGACGACATCAGGTAGCAGGAGATCCGCTAGAGAGCTTATCAAACCATTGCAAACACCTACAAATCCAACGGGAGATCGAAGAGAGGAAGAACAGCAATTCTGGAAACAGGAAATCGGCCACTTTCTGGAAGGTAGGACCGGCGGAGAAGTGAATCGAAAGCGACGGGAGGATAGACCGCGGGGGAGGGGCCGGCTCCCGGCAAGCGGCGGAGCCACGGAGCACTAAATCGGGACTTTTAAAGTCTGCTCCACGGAGGGACATCGCTCCAGAGGCTAAACCGGGGGGAAGCCCACGCGGGGTCAGCGTGGCCCCAGGCCCCGCGGGGTCACAGAAGGATCGGGGGTGTCTGAGTGGCACAGAGCTCACAGGTATCGGAGCGGAAAGCCGGCTACAGAGACGGAGCTGAGGAGTGAGCTCTCAGCTCGGGGTTACCTTGAACCGGTCGCAGGCTGGGTGAGCTCGGAGCGCGGCCAGAGGCCAGGGATATGGGAGTAGCCGGGACTTTTCTCTGAGGAGTGGAGCCCCGAATCTCAGCTCTTCCGGGCCGGAGACCAGGCGGCCGCCATCTTCATCCCCGTCCTCCGGACTCTACGGAAAGCGCTCAGGGAACAAAAGCTCCCGAAAGCGAAACCGAGCAGATTACTCAGCCCGGCCCCTGGTAAGGGCGGTGCAGCTCTGCCTCGGGCAAAGACACTGGAGAATCACTACAACAGGCCCCTCCCCCAGAAGATCAAAAGAAATCCAGCCAAGACCAAGTTCACTTAACAAGGAGAGCAACGGAACTCCAGAGGAGGAGAAAGCAATGCACGGAATTCATGGCTTTCTCCCCATGATTCTTTAGTCTTGCAGTTAATTCAGTTTTTTCTTTAAAGGGCATTTTCCTAGGGTCTTTGCCACCCTTTTAGTATTTTATTTGCTCCTTCATCTAATCTTATCTGGAAAAAATGACAAGGCGGAAAAACTCACCACAAAAAAAAGAACAAGAGACAGTACCAAAGGCTAGGGACCTAATCAATACAGACATTGGGAATATGTCAGATCTAGAGTTCAGAATGACAATTCTCAAGGTTCTAGCCGGGCTTGAAAAAGGCATAGAAGATATTAGAGAAACCCTCTCTGGA